>OMNW01026902.1:4081-18605 GCA_900303245.1 Selene dorsalis
CTTAAGACCCTGCTGGCCCCTCCCTCTCGCTGCTGCTGCTTTACACAGAGAGATGGACACGGTCATAAATTGATGCTGCTTCGAAGGCAGCAAAGACGAGCGGATCAAAGTGATACCGTGCTGTAAGTCCAAATCAAATCTTTATACTTATCTTGACTTTGACGTTGCTCCAGTCTATCGATCTGTCATCCGTCGCTGAACCAACTTCCACGACATAAAGTGAAACGACTTTCATGATGTTGGTTAGAGTTAATAAATAGCCCCATCTAGTGGTGTGATGAGGGTTGTGAGCGAATGACCTAGTAAAACCAAAATCAGGCTGTCAACACACCAGGTCGTATTTGAAAAGGAGCTGTATGTAAGACTGTGGCCAAAACTGTTGTTGCTGTCAAATTCAAAACATTGCAGAACTGACTGAACTGAACTGAAGTGTAACTACGAGCGGAGTTCACGTCACCTCGGGTGATGTGCAGGTTTCTGTTTCACTTCACCCTCGGACAGAGTGTGTGTTCTTACCGTCGTATCATCAGGCGGCTCTGACTCCACACTGCTCCTCACAGCAGACAGATGCTGCTGGAGCCTCCTCTGTCTCCTCTACAGCTGACCTGCTGCTCCACCGGACACTCAACCCTCCGACACTATTAAAATATTTCTCTGGGTCTCCGGTGCGAGGCTTCAAACACATGACGACCGGAGACAAGCGAACTGACCGGACCAGACTCATCACTTTATTTGCCATCCGCTCCATTTCACCACATTTCCTCCCTCCTTTCCAACTTTAACTTTGTGATTGTTCCCTTCGGCCACGGATGCTGCAGCTCAGTGGGAACTGGCAACCCGGAGGCCAAAATGCCACTGACGCAGTGACGGGGAGAGAGCGGTGGGTGGCGCAACAGGCCAAAACACAAAATCAAAACATAAACATGATTTGCGGACTGCAAATAAATGTTTTTTAAATGCAAATATTCTGGCTTTACTATTATTGTCAGTTAGATCAGTATTTCAAATTAACGTGATTGCTTTGTCTCTGGTGACATATTGGGTGATTTTATGATTGCTTGCCATACATTTCTTACATACAGTTCCTTTAATTATCACTCAATCAATAACCATAAGAATAGAATATGAAAAATAAAAAACAATGCGTTGGAGGTGTCTAATTCACACTTCTAAATCCCTCTCATGGACTCTGTTTCTCTCCAATTCAAAGTCAAGCGCTCATTTGATTTTGCCAAGACAAACAAGGCATATTCCTGGCATTAACGTAGTGAGTTGCTAAACACTGGAAACAACAGACTTTGTGACATTAACGTTTCACTTGAATCTGAGGCATTTGCTCCTTCGACAGTGGATCAGCTCACTCACAGATGTGGAGATGAGGTGGACGCACTGTATCATATGGTAAGAGAAATTTAATTTCTTTACCCATTTACATGTTGCACAGTTGCGCATGTATTTTTTGTGTCATATTGCTTGATTACAAAATTCACCCTGAGGTATGGAGCTGATTCTTATCGTCATGTTACTGTTTGTTAACATTTGACATCAATATCAAGAATGAGCTGTGTTTTGTAGGTTATGTGAGTATTAGGTTGTGTTAGTACCACATATAAAGCCCTAATAATATTATGTGGCTGCTACAGTTGTTTTGACTGTGTCGCTGTGTTTGTTCTTTTCTGTTTGTATCAACTTTGGACCAGCGGCTCAGAAGACCGCAGGCTGATAAACAGATCGAACTGCTGACTCTGTTGATGCATCTTTGCAGGTTTCTGTATCTGTCAGTGTGTGAGTGCAGGTCGCTGCCTGACAATGACCCTCCAATGTATGGGGAGGTCCATTCCCCCAAGTACCCCCAGCCTTACCCATCCAACCTGCAGGAGCAGTGGGACCTCAGTGTACCTGAGGGCTACCGAATCCGCCTCACTTTCACACACATGGACATCGAAGCTACTCCAGGCTGCTACTACGACTCCCTGACAGTCAGAGCCATATTTCAATACATACAATATTTCAATAAACAACAGCGCTGTAATGCTTGAGCTCTAAACTTCCTCCCCTAGGTTGCTATTCTTGTTGTTTTGGACTATAAGTTAATACTATAAACTTATGTCCACTAAAAGTAGACCCTAACACAGTGTTTCAGGTCTGTCTCTACTTCTGTGGTGCTTGTTGACACAGATCCCATGAACGGAGAGTTAATCATTGACTTTTGGCCTTATGAAGTGTAATAGTAGTCATGGATAATTAAAGAATTGGACAGGAGATCAATAGCAAAGCACAGACATCAGCCCTGTTTTCTCATCATGGTTAAGAGTTTATGCTTTGTACGATCCTTCAGGTTCTCTATGATGGAAAGGCCCTGGGACGGTTTTGTGGCCATGAGAACTCTGCTGATGGGCATCACCCCGGCCACCAGCCCATCTTTTCTCCTGGCAACAGACTCACCCTCAACTTCCAGACAGACAACAACAACCCAGAGCGCCACCAGCCTGTGGGCTTCTCAGCGCAGTATCAGGCGATAGGTAGCACCTTTTCTTCTTCTTGAAGAACCTGAACTTTTGCTTTCTGTCTTCTCGCTGCTCAACCATCTCCCACTAACTTCATGATTTTTCTCATCCCCAGACATAGATGAGTGTTCTGCGCCCGTCCCTGCAGATGGCTCAGGTCCACTCTGCACTCAGATCTGCCTCAACACCCTTGGCTCATACCTCTGCTCATGTCACCACGGCTACGAACTTCGCTCAGACCAGCGCACCTGTGTGTGTGAGTAGTGCAAAAACTGCAAAAATCAGTGCCTCTCATGCATGTGTCTGTGCCAATGACTGCTGTGGTGAAATGTAGCAGAGCGTGTGCTGCTCTTTGAGGGAGCTCACAAGCAGAAAAGAACAGTAGAAACATTAATGGAGCAACAATACAAGCGTAACACATAAGGAGGAGGTTCGGGTGGTGGAGGAAGGTGCAGCAGCCAACTGCACTGGTTATCAGTGAGTGGTCAGGTTATCAATGGGTTATTCAGAAGTTTAACAAGCAGAAAAATTTATAAATATATTTCCCAAACTATTGAATCATTATTTATTTAGCCCAGGATTTACAGCATTGTATTATTACTCATGTGCTGATTCCCTCCTTTTCTTCTTTCCCAGTGTCCTGTGGTGGTGGTATTTTTGATGAGCCAGAGGGACATCTATCCAGTCCAGGATACCCCAACTCCCCAACTCATGCCATGTCTTGTCAGTACATCATTTCTGTAGAGGCTGGTTTCACCGTGTCTCTCAACTTCTCTGACAACTTCCACATCGAGAGCATGGACACTGAGCAAGGCCTAACCTGTCCCCATCACTGGCTGCAGGTAAAAGCAGCTTTCATGCACTATCCAGATTTATAAAGGGAAATAGTAAGAACTTTTTATTGTATATCTTCTCATTCCTACTCATCTTTTAAAAGGTGACCATTCAAGACAAAGAAGCCATGAAGCTGTGTGGTACAAAGAGCCCGGGTCTGATAAACACAAACTCCAACACAATCAAGCTGGAGTACCAAATTGATGACGAAGGCCTTAGCAACGGCTGGAGCCTGGACTACAGCACACAAAGTGAGAAAGAGAGGAGTGAAAGTAGAAATAAGCCAGTGAGAAACTGAAGTTAAAACAGTTGTCTTTCCAGGTTCTGAGCACCACTGTTGAACTAATTTTGTTGAAACACATTTTCCACCATTCTGCTTGAAGCCAGCTGGATAACTTCAGTACTGCACCAAAACCCGATGAATCTGGAGATACCATTAATAGGTTCCCATGAGAATCTAGAGAAGTTTTTTTTTAATGCGCATGTCATCTCACAATGCCTTGAGCAAAGCATGTCCAGTCCAGATTTGATCATTATTGGGGTCATAATTTGAATGTCTGGGCAACTACATCCCTGGATTCTGAGTATTTTCTGCAGTGTCTGATCTGCAGTTGATATTTAATGTCTGTTTTTCAATGATGTCTCCAGGAGTGCAGTGTCCAGTCCCTGGTAAAGTGGATAAGGGCAGAGTCACACCGATGTTGACCGAGTATTTCTACAGAGACTACATCTTTGTGCGCTGTGACCAAGGATACAAGCTGATGGTGGTCAGATGAAACTTTTTGTTTTTTCATCACAGCAAACACTAACAAAAAGCATTTTGTCCGTCACTGTGTGATATTGACATGATATCAATTCCTGTCTTTCCTCTTTCAGGATGGTCAGGAGATCGACAGCTTCTCTACCATGTGCCAGAGTAACGGACAGTGGCACCTCCCTCTGCCTGAATGCCACAGTATGTCACCTGTGCGCTCAGAAAAAACAGTGAAATTAATGGAAAACAATTTTATGATTTAACAACAACTGTCCTTTTTTGATTTTCCGCAGTAATTGATTGTGGAGAACCTGAACCTTTGCTGAATGGAGGAGTGACCTTCCTGTCTGGCTTTCAGAATCAGTACCTTTCTGTTGTTGAGTATCATTGCAATGAACCATACTACGCTCTCCTTGGGGGCGAAACTGGTGAGATATTTATGTGCAGTGTCTTCTGATGTATGATTTTGTATTTTTCCTGCCAGCTTTTGGTGTGGTTAGCACAGACTTGTTGGAGTTGTTTGTGAACTGCATTGTTACAGTATCACTGTGTGGTGTTGCACTACAGGTGTAATGTATATATACTTTCTTCACTGGATTTTTCCAGTAATACACTTCTCACATCAAGTGATGCTGACAATATGTTTAAGATGAAGAATATAAATATGATCAAATTTTCAAAAGTACAAACAAATTGAACCACAACAATACATTAAGACAAGTCAGATTTGAGAAGTGTTTACATTTTTCATCTTATGAAGCACAGGGTGTTTGGCTGTGGTCTAATATGTACTAACTGTCACTAACACACTATGGAGACAGTCACAATTTAAAATTGACAGCTGCTTTTAAGTTTTTCTTTTGTAACCGTTTCTCTTCAGTTAGTTTCACCTGTGAAGCAGACAGAAAGTGGAGATCCTTTAATGGTGCTGTTGTCAGTCCTGTGTGCCTACCAGGTATTGCTTCTCTTTATAAAGAACAATATGCTAACCAAAACCTAATTAAGATCTAAATCTATATATTTTTATGTATTTCATCCAGTTTGTGGCAAGCCAACAGTGGTCCTCTCTGCCTATCAGAGGATCATTGGAGGCAGTGATGCTCCAGCGAACGCCATCCCCTGGCAGGTCCTAGTGAATGTAGGAGGAGGCAGAGGAGGAGGCATGGTGATTGGCGACCGTTGGATTATGACAGCGGCTCATAATCTAGTGCAAGAAAATGCCACAGCATCAAATGATGTCGTACGGGTAAGTAGGTTACCTGTATACTCAATGCCTACAAGTTTTTGTAATGACATTTAATACTTCATGCTGTTGATTTGCAGATTTTCATAGGACGTACTGAAATTAAGCCCCTTGAGCTCTCACATATTACTGCTGCCTCAGTCCATGTTCACCCTGGTTACAACAACATCAATAGTCAAAACTTCAACAATGACATTGCCTTGCTCAAACTGCATGACCCGATCATATTCAACTCAACCGTAATGCCCATATGTTTGCCAGCAGAGGATGCCACATATGACACTGGCACAGTAGGGTAAGTCAGATTTTCAGATTTTATCACACAATACTGAACCACCCACTGAATACAACAACATTTACTGTATTCCTTCGTAGTCGTTTTTGTGAACCCAATCATCATCAATCATTTTACTGTCTATTTCTCTCTTCTATTGGCTTCATTCAGTTGTTGTTCATGTGAATCTTGCCCATATTCCACACAGGAAACTGATTTTTTTTCTTTTATTCATCATAACTATGTTTTTGTATCTTTTTCAGAATGGTGTCAGGCTTTGGCCTCACAAAAACAAAGCATCGACTTGTTTTATCAAATAAGCTGAAGTATCTGAATCTCCCTGTGGTGGCGCAGGAGACATGCCGTACTTCAGTCACTGAGTTACAGAAGACGAGGGCAGATGTACCAAACCTGACAAATAATATGTTTTGTGCTGGAATTCCTGAAGGTGGGAAGGACTCCTGCCAAGGTGACAGTGGAGGCCCCTATGCTCTGTATGATAATGACCAGTTCTGGGCTGCAGGGATTGTCAGCTGGGGTGTTGAGTGTGGCAAGGCTGGAACATTTGGGGTCTATACCAGAGTCGCCAACTACTTGGACTGGATCAAAAAGACCATGCAGGAGAACTGAAACTTACAACAATTAATTACAACCTGATCCAAAGATAATGCCACCCTCAAGAAATTAAAAAGAAAGAGACTTAATTTTGGTCTATATGATCTGTTGTCTCTATTGTTAATGCATATAAAGCTATGAATTACAATAATCTTTCAGTTGATGATAACATGACTTCCTACTTGCAATGAATACATATATACAAATACATACAAATTGTCACTGCATTGTATTTCCAAAAGCATTTTTCATCAAGTGTAAACAAAGTGATATAACGCAGGGCAACGTCTTTTCATGCATGATCCTAGATTACTAAACAATATTATGTGGTAATAGTGATAGAAATAAAATAATAAACCTCTTCCAACCTAACATGGCATTTTGTCACTGTAACACCTCACAAAATAAATAGTGTTGGTAATTACTGTACATATCTACTCTCTTGTGAATATCACTGTATTTCTCTTTATGACCTCACAAGGACAGTGGGCTCTCCTCCCACTGTTTGTTGTCTTCACTAGATTTGGTTATTTGGCGTAACAGTTAAGAGGCCAATGTTGGTCTATTCTCCAAAAAACTCATATTTGTATTAATTTTTGCCAAGACAAACAAAGAGGTTAAACTCCACTGCAGTGCTACAGATCACAGCCTGAACAGCTTTAATGACCCATTTGAACATGAAATGTTTCTCCTAAAGTCATAAATCTCAAACATATAGGCTACTATACCTCTTCCAAACATGGGTTGGACATACTGTGCCATTTGGTAAGCTTGATCAAGATTTTTTTTTATCTTCCATTTTGTATATTTCAGTGAATGTTTCTTCTTTTGACAAATTTTGATTCACGAAATACAAAATATTTTGTCCCTACTAAGCGTGGACCTTCATTTTAGGATGCAAACCGTGTTCCATAAAACTTTTAGGGTTAACTGAGTGATGTCTGTGTCAGAAGTAGCATAAAGTATGGAGCAAAATTGATTATGTGCTTGCAAAAGTTAAAAAAATGCTGGAGTTGCTATGTTTGTTCTTTTTCTGTTTGCTTTAACTTTGGACTGGCACCATGGTTCCAACAGTCTCTATTGCACTTTTCCAGCTTTCTGTGTGTGTCAGTGTGTGAGTTCTGCCCGACTCTGATTCTGTAATGCATGGGGAGATCCAGTCCCCATGCATTAAGCCTTAAGGAGCAGTGGAACCTCTTGGGTTCTGTCGGCTACCAGATCCAGCTGTCCATAACACATCTGGATATTAAAGCTTCTGCGGGCTGCTATCAAGACTCTCTTCCAGTCAGAGCCATATTTCAACATAAATTGTGTCATATGGAACAACAGATAAGTGTTTTCATAAAGAAGTCTTGGTCAAATACGCATTACTTCACATTGAATTGGCCATTGATTACCTGAGGTTGTGAGTGGAGGTGGAAACAGTGACATAAGATTACATCACACAGGTGCATACACAAACATTTATCCATTTTAGGACTGCCCAATTGCATAAAGTGAAAAGTTAACCTTCTTTAGTAGCAACTAGAAAATAACCTGTGTTTACACCAATAGACTATTCGACAAGAACAATATTCAAAATCATTTGATTCATCAGCACAAGAAATATTGATAGGATAGGCCCTACTCAGCTTTAATTTCATAATTACAAGGATGATTAAGTAGGCTTGTATGACCTAGCCTTGTGTTTCCGTTTATTTTCAGATGATAGTATAACGAATGAATTCATATATTTGGACTTGTGTGTTGAGCTCCTGTGATCTCAGTTCAGACTTGGGCACTGAAGTGTGTACTAAAGTTAACGAACCTTGATGCTGTACTTCCTAAATCACATCCCTGACTTCATGACTCTTCCCCACTCGTGGTACTGCTGCTTGGATGACATCATTTTCACCCTGGCGCTCTGATGACAACCGCCTATTTTTTTCATTGGCTTTGGGATTATTGTGGAAAATAAACTTAATGACAAATAAAGTTTTATGATACCTGCACGTTTTCCTCTTGAGATAATCTTTACAAATGAATGTCATTTGTTTGGTGGTGGGCAGATGAAAAAAAAACAAAAAAACAAAAGCCTTAGTTTAGCAAGATTTGCCAGATTAAAAACCAGTTGTCTGCTGCATCTGGAGAAACTGATGGAAACACTGAGATTGAAATAAACTTTATGACTGCAACACACAATACATTGAAAAATCCAACTGTGAAGGCGATAATGCAAATTTGCATTCATTGCGATCATTTGATCTATATGTTGATATATTGATTAATCTGTCAGGATGACAGACACACATCTTGGGGAAAGAAATCAAATAACCTGTCCCTGCTCTGCACAGACTATTATAGAGAACAAATCTTATTCTAAATTATTTTTCGACCAAAAGTTGTACTTTAGGTATAGTGTCTAAAGATGAGACAGGTGATTTGAATGTTCCCATATGTGACCATATGTGATCATAGTGACCCATGACCTGCACCTTGCTGCTTTGTGATTGGACGGTTCACTCACTTTCATTTTCGCTCCCACGCCCCTCTCCTGCGCGCATGTCTTAGAGGTAGAGCTACCGTATTACACTTTTTTAAGAGTTTACTGTGGCATTAGACTTCATTTATTGTTGTTAACCCATCGTATATCTCTAGTTTTGTGTAACAAAGGCTGTAAAAACAACCAACAATAGTATCCACGCAATGAGCTGCTGCTGTGGTCGTTGAAAGCAAAAGCGAAAGTGCGGCGGTGCGTTTGTGTTTTTAGCTGCTGTCCTGACATAATCTTTAAGTTATTGCACAGAAAACACGGAATCCAGGCTTCACGATGATGATTGAAGTAATTTTGTTCGGATACTTCATGACGTGCGTCTGTGGTAAGAGTATTACCCTTGGTTTATGGTTGATGGACGTAGTGTAGTGTCAGGGCATTAACATTCATTTGCTTGTCAGACTCAGGCATAAACCTTTGATTTAAAATGGTGACACAGAGCTCAAAAAGAGTTCTAGTCACACATCACGCTGTGTCAGTGTCAAGGCAGTTTCCAAGAAGCTACAATGTGATTGACAGTAATAATGTAGATGAAATAAGACGAATTCATTAAATAGGATACACCTGATTCACACAGTCCTATAACAGGTCAGCTTATTGTGCAGTGGTAGATTTGTCTAAATGAAAGTAAACAATGAAGCATATAAAATGACCTAACAACCATTCAATGATTATTGGTACAGTATGTAAGCTGTCCTCATTAAAATATCTAATAAATTAAAATATCTAATAAGACCCATGTTTTATTTTGTTGAGCTGTGTTGTAACATTACAATAACAGCAGCTCAGCAGTTTACAGCAATTGTCAAACACAGAGAAATCTGTAATTTTAGTTAAAGTAAAACTCAGTTTCATCTGGCAGAACCAAAACCAAACCAAAACAAAACTGTTGACGGACGACTGATGCTTAAGTCCTCTAACTAATCAAGTCAACCAAAAATGTTTATAGTTTGTTTTAATAGTGTCAATAACTTCCAATTAAAGTTTCTATTAGTTCAGTTAGTGTATTAGTCTACTAGTACGAGCATCATGAAGATGTCTTTTAAAGAAGTCTTAAGCAATCCTAAGTCTTTTTCAATCTGTCTCCTCTCTCTCAGCTGATGGGGCTGCAGATGTGGTTCTGTCCTGCACCCTGGTGGAGGAGGGTTCCGGACTGGGTGGAATGGGAGGTGGTGCTGCCTTCAAACGCACTCCAGCTACTCTCATCTTCAGAGACATTGCAGTGGCTTCTGACGAATCACTTGAAACGCTCACTCCGTTTGTCCCACCCTCAGTCCCCGACCCAGACCTCCTCCTGTTTGAGGCCAAAGGTTTTTCCCCTCTCCTCTCTACATGTTAAGTTTGGTGTAATATACTGAACCTCTGACCCTGCTGACCCTCACCTCTTATTCTTCTGTGGCAGTGTCATCAGTTGAGATCCCCAACGCTGATGTACTGCTCCATGCAGACTGCAATGAGCAGGAGGTGATGTGTGAAATAAGCCGTTACACTCCTCGTGGATTCCAGGAAAGTTCAGATCCAGCCTATTTCATGGTGTCCCTCAGTGTGGAGGGAGTTGAGTTCAACACTGCACTGATTCTGCAGACGCTGACGGTGGAAAGGGACCACTCAACACTGATCCAAAACAAACTGAGCTTGCCTCTCAGCCAGTCGGGTACTCTACTGATAGAAGGTGAGACAGCGTTTAATATGACCCCACAGTCTTTTCATTGAATCTTTTCCATTCTGTGTTTTGTTAGAGAGGCAGTAACATCCTTCTCATAACTTTACCTCTGTTGTCGTCCTTGCTTTGTGTCCTCCAGTGATATTTGTGGTGTTTTCCCACGTAAAGTCTGTATCTGCGCCTCTGAGAGGTGATGTCCTCCTCAACTGTGGTTTCAGGCAGCATGAAACACCTTTATCACAAGAAGTGGGCACTGAATGGCGACTGCAGCACCGAGGAAAAGGACGGAAAGTGCTTGAAATGAAGACAAAGCTGGATGACTCAGAAGGAAACACAGTGGGTAAGTGTTGTGGGTTTGGACCGGTGAGCAATGAAAGTGTAAAGATAGATTTTGTGAGATTTTGATGACTTCAGTTGGGAAATTTCCAAAACAAAAAAAGAGATTTTTGCACAACTTCACCAGTTTCCAAGGCACGTGGAGAAACTACAGACAAGTCAGACAAGTCAAAATGTGTTCAGTCAAAAGCTCCAGAACAAGTGAGAAAGTGGACCTTTAGCTCACTCAGCTGCTGTTTTCATGGTCAAGAGTGAAATGCCAAGGTCAGCACTTAAGTTAACGTGGTTAATCTGGTGCGGTAGAGCTGAAATCTCCAGAGCAAACGTGTAAGAGGGCCTTGAGTTGAGGTAGCTTTGCCAACTCCTGTCTCACTTTATGTTTCCAGTTCACGCAGAAAGAAGAGCCACAAGCATGGATGTCGCTGAGGTTGTTGGAGCAGGAAACGTCTCTTTGAGTCTGAACAGGCTGAAGGTTCTGGATGAGGGGACTTACATCTGCACAGTCAGTTTGGGCCCTTTTCACGCACAGCAGGTCATTCAGCTGCACGTCATTCGTAAGTGTTGCTCCACTCTAATGTCTGTGTTCAAAAGAGCACCGGCAGCCTGTCCTTCAGTTCAGCCCCTGTGTCTCTTTGTGTCCAGAACCGCCCCAGGTCTCCCTCTCAGAGGAGAAGGTGGTTATGATGACAACGTCACGCCGGACTCTGAGCTGTCACTGCAATAAATACTACCCACTGGATGCTCAGGTCAGTAGATTTGATTTTAGGTGGAGCCTCGTTTTTTTTTTTTTTTACCTCTTTTGTTACAGCAGGAAAAAAAGGTGAAAATGATTGACTTCACTCGGGTGTTGTGTTTACATAAATGCTGATCAGAGCCAGAGTGAGTAAATGCCCACGGCTACTGCAGGGGCCAGTTGTGTGTGTTTTTTTTTTTTTACTCGTGGCAAATCGGCTGCGTTTTATCCTTTTTTACCACGAGCAGGCAAAACATAACATCTCTGACAACTCCAGTCATTGATTTTTGATGCCATCAAAGCCTGAGTAGATCATAAAAGTAGAGAAAGCTACAGTAGCTGACAGTGGACACCAGGCACAAGCCCAACCATTTCAATCAGGTCTTCATTTGATTTTGACTAAAACAACAACTGTAACACAACAAGCAAATCTTTTACATTTAGGTAAGACTCAGTAAATGTCTAAATGGAGAGGAGAAATCCTGGTTCACCAGATCACATGTCGTAACTGTCCGGTGTCTTCTGCCTTTCAGATGGAGTGGTTATCCCTCTCTCCTTCAGACACAGAGCCCACAGTACTACCAGATCAGGGGTCTCTGTCCAGCCATCGGCAGCATGGCGATGGCACCTACTCCCTGTCATCGCACCTCAGTGTGCCGCCCACTGTCTCTCCAGGCACTAAAATCACCTGCAGGGTGACTCACCCAGCCCTGGACTCGGAGGTCTCTGTGAGCGTGGTGATAGAGCGTGCAGAGCCAGGTAAATATGCGTCATTGTTTACTTTATAGGAATATTTTGGTATTTTCCTTTTGAGCATTGTATACCGTGTACTGTAAATTGAATCCCGTGCTTAATGTCAACTCTGTCTCTAACTCTACAGCTTCCTATTGGTATGTTCTGGGTTTCCTGGTCATCACTGCACTTTTCTTCTACCAGGTTATGAGATAAGTCACTTTGAGACTTGACTTGACTTGAAATAGATGCCAGAGAGACGCCGTTTGTGTCATTTGATTTTTGAGGAGAAAGCTACTGTAAACTGCTGGGGTAAACATGCACTGACCTTGTCCTGTGTTGGATGCTCAATAGTAGACATATCTTTTTTGTGCTGTAAATCAAGCCTTTATTTCCCCAGGGTATTTCATGCCCAGTGGTGGACAGAATTGTAAAGTGGAGCCTATAAGGAACCATATGAAACGATTGGTGCCACTAATCTATTGCCATTACACTGTACAAAAAAAATACTTTACCATAAGTTAAAAGAAAAAATGTCTATTACCACTTTAAGTTATTTTTGATTTCATTAGAAGTCGTCAGTAGAAGTTAGAAGTAGTCACTGGCTCTTTTACCTTTTCTACTGAATGGAAAAACATAAGTTTGTGGTAAAACTGTATTTTAATTCTATGTATGTGTATGTGTGCCCAGTAATACTTGTTGTTGAGTGCTGTTGGGGGTATGGTATGGACTGTCAGCTTCTCCATACAGTGACACTGAATTTTTATTTATTTTTTTTTAAATCTGAAACAGAATCTCAGTAATCTGAGTAGAGTCAAATATAGAATTTAATTTTATTCACAATGTGTCACTTTATTTAAAAAAAAAACAAAAAAAGCAACAACTTCCTGCTCTGATTTTTAGATTATGCATATTTTACAGTGCTGTTGCTCATTACAGAACTTTCTACAATAAGAGCAGGTCTAAGTGAATACAACTGCAGTCATCTCTTTTATAGCACAGAGATTAGGTATGTGTATGGTACTGTGGACTGATGCTAACTGGATCAAGATGTCCAGGTTTTGAATTGAATGTATTTCAATATGTAATATTTAAAATCCTGTGAAGTGTCTGCTGAAGATGAGTTGAGTTTCTTTGTGCTTCTAATCAGTATAAAGTGGAAAATTAGGCAGGGGACTTTTTTTTATATACATAGTTTTTTTTAATTGTTTATGTGTTTTTGCCATGGTGATTGAATATTTACTGTCAGAGCTCAGATTGTGAACACTGGGAGACAGCATGCAGTCTGGTGTGTCGATGTCTTGGTTTTAATGACATTCTTTGTTGTTAGTGTGTGATGCTGATAATGTAACTTTTCTTTCATTTTCTTTTCTTCTCAATGAAGGATTTTATGACCCATGACGTGATCTAATATCTGTTCATTTTAAGTATTACAAATGACGGAAGCTATGTTGTAGACAAATGACAGAGGTTGTATTTTCAAAGATTTCAGTCAGAATCAGAGTGTGTGTCTTGATACAGTTGTTACTGGCTGGTGTGCAGGGATATATAGTAAAATGCTTTCACGACATCTAAAGTGACTCAGTATATCAAGAATATATAACAAAGGTCCACCTGTCAGTTCTATTGATGATTTATTTATTGGCATCAGCAAAAGTGGTAAGCATGCACAAATCCATTTGCATCTCTTACTGCATGTTCAGGTTGTAAATCACACGTTCTCATACCTCATGGTAATTACCTCATAATATTGTTGCACAATATCATCAGATAATTTGGGCTAACCGCTACAGTTATGCATAAATGCACTTTGCACGTAAGGTTGTTTGCATTTTCACACTGTTCTTTTTTTTTTTCAAATCAACTCTCCAAATCAATTCGAAGAGGTAAAACTGAGCTTTTCTTTCATATCCAGCAACCCCCACAAAAACCTGAAAGGATTTACAAACACATTTTCAGGAGCATAGTCTGACAGACATGTACTATGGTTCTACTCATACAATACTACATGTTTTTAACAGTTGTATGCAGTTTCTGAATATTATTTCTCTCTCAAAAGCAAATGAATTTAAAATTTTGGCAAACTCTTGAGCATCATTGCATTGCATAAGCAGAAGTTATCAGATCAGAAAGACAATATACATAGGTCCTTAAAACCACTAACAAAAAAAAATGTACAATCGGCAGTTAGATTCAGAAATGGCAGATACACAGGTCACACAAATAGGCAAAACTATGGACACCGTTTGCCATGCAAGTTAGAAACAAACACCTCATTTTGGCCGTTACTGCAGGTGACA
>OMNW01026922.1:3400-14893 GCA_900303245.1 Selene dorsalis
TGAGGGGAAGGGCAGCCCTCTGGCAGTGGGGAAAGGTCATTGTTTACAGCGTGCAGCAGCTTCATTATGTTCCAGCTGGTTTTGGTATTATGACATTCGTCACAACCAAATGTTAGTGATTGGGTAAAGGCAGATCCAATAGTTTTAAACACCCACCAGGAAGTAAATGTTTCTCAATGGAGAGTGGCCAGTCTCTTTGCACAAATGAAATGAAGTGCAAGAGACAATAAAACTGAAAAGAAGGTGTATTGTACTGTGGCTGCATGCACCTAATATGCAAAATGAAAAAACATAATTTTAGCTCTGAGCTCTGGGCTGATGGAGGTTGTGATCTATTATGTTTTTGAGCTTCTGCTTATGTATAACTATCTAAAAAAAAGCCCATTACATTATCTGTCAACCAACCTGTTTGGAGTAGTTTTATGACATAGCCTACTACTTTACAGTAATGTGATGGGGGCCGGGAATGGATCAGCAGGAGGGTGATCTGCTGAAAAGAGACACTCCTTTAAAGTGGAAGAAGAATGTGAACTAGGATTCAAAATTCAAGAGTACAGTACAAAGAAAAAAAATTACAATGCATCCACTTGTTGGAAAAAAGTTAATTTATCTGGGAAAACTAACTGGAAAAATCCAGATAAACTAACTTTTTTTTTCCAAACAGCTGATGCATTGTAAATTTTTACTTTATATTGTACTCTTGAGCTGGTGTGTTTTTTTGAGACAGGACTTCTTTTGGGCGGTGAAAATATGCTGATTGATCGTCCCCCATTCACAACTGTCTGCCTGTGTCTCGGTGCAGCACGATGCACCCGTATTTCTCAGTGAGGGGGAGTAGAGACCTTTCTACTGCAGATACTATACTTAGAGGCCATTTGTACCTCGTAACTCCACTTCAGAAAAACTTAACTATCTCTGTAAGTCGGACCTGATGTATTGATGATGATGATGATAATTACTGAGCAACTCATCAGAACCAGATAACAGGTTTTTCAGACCTAGGTTTCACATCAGTGCCAGCGGTGAGGAGTAAAGGTGGCCAGGTTCACTGCAGCTCCTGAGTGTATAAGCTATTGTTTGGGCATAAGGAAAATTGCATTGTGCTTTTACAGTGAGTCTTTGGTTGATAAGAGCAGCTATTACCAGAATAAATGGATTTATCCCTAGCTGTGTGGAGAAGTCACTTTGGTTGACATCTCTGCATGTGACAAGTGGATTACTGCTCCCTTAGCGCCTTTTCTCTTCTATTCTCTTCCCTTACTCATCTCTTTTCTTTCTCTCTGTCTCCACTGATGTCTCTGCTTTTCCCTTTCTCTTCTTGTGAGCATTAACATTATTCAGTATATCCATCATTTAGCATTCTGCACAGTACTCCTCCTCTTCCTCTCCCACTTGCTCTCTTTCTTCTATTTATGTGGCTAATGAAAACCCATAATTATATTCTACACACCCACAGACTGTATGAGGCTTTAAGATTATACGTCTGAAGCTGTAAGAACAACAGCATCATCATATTAATGGTAGTGGTGGAAGATCCTCATCATTGTTGCAGTAATGATTATAATCCATCCTGTCTATCAAACTTGCCGATTATTTCCTGGATTGACGAGGAATGGGAGAAATGAGACGTAACAGATGCCTAAGTGCGGAGATACAGTAAACAAGTGTACAAGGGAGAAAAGTGATGGAAACATCTAATAAGAGCTCAGCACATAGACATGTACATTAGTCATAAAGGAAGGTACTGGTCACATTCTGACAACAAAACATTTATTCTTTGATTTACTGCCTTCAATATTCCACAGATCAGCTGAAGAACAACCATGTGACACCCAACTTTAGCATGTTGGACCTATATAACCTGGGAAATGGCAGCAATATGACTCTCCATTCATCTCTGTTATATGGATATTTGAAGCTGAGTGCATTAAGATAAACAGGTGGTGGCTCTTTTTCTCCACTGCTGCAGAAGAATAGTGTGTGAGGAGTGCCAGTCAATCAAACCAGCAAAAACTGCAGAGCAGTTGTTATCTTCTGCTTTTACTGATACACGGCACATTTTATTTTGTGGTATTGTGACTGTTTCCCCCGAATGGTAGTAAATCCATGCTAGGGAGTTGCTGGAAAGAATTCCTACAGGTCTCCAAACATATGTTATGTGGCTGCACCCTCTGATGCATTATCAGAATGTACTGTACTGGAGGAAACAGCACAGTATGTTTCAATCACAATGTCCGGAAAAAGTCAATTAACTAGAGTCAGTTACCATACAGCCCATAGAGGGAAGAGAACCAGACCAACAGTGATTGTAGACAATGGAGCTGTGAGAATGTACACTGTGAAAATGATTTGATTTGATATAGCAACTTCTTTATCTAATTTACCTAAATTCACTTTACACTTAACATAATGAGTTGTGAAATTTCAACTGTGGACTGCAGAACAGCCTCCCTGATCTGAAGGAAAGTGCTGCTTTGTCACTGGACTTAAGTTTGTTCCAACATAAGGTGGCTCATAACTGTCAGCTAAAGGTCAGTGATCGACTTTCTGGACTCAGCTGGAAAATATGAAGATGCCCTGAGGTGATGTTATAGGATTCACAATATTAAGAACCTCTTCTTTTTCAGTATTTAATGTACACAATACACACACAACACACACACACACTGGAGCCCTAGTTTGACTTGTGTGAAAAAATGAATGAAAATGTATTTTAAATCATACTATTTCAGAAATAGAGAAAATAAAGGGTGAGCACATGCACCTACATGAAACAACACTTTTTCATTCAGAGTCAGACTTATGTATTTTATTTAATGCAATGCAAAATCTAAACTGTATCCAGAACACAAGAACACACAAGCAATCACAGTTGACATAGTGGATGGATTTTGCCCATTCATGAAATATATGACCTTTAATATGAAATGTGTGCTCTGAGTCCAGGTAACTTCTGTTCATGATTAGGATTTACAACATTTGAAATATTGCCTCTTTCTCACTGTTCGGTGGAGATACTGAATAGCACAGCTGAGGTTTATAACACTGTGTATGTGTATGTTCCGTGTGTGTATATTTACCTATGTGGACATGGGGATGTGTGTCATTTCCCAGCAGCTCTCCTCAGTGTCCCAACCCCAAAACTAAATAAACACCCCAACACTTTGCCTGCCTCTCTGTCTCTGTGAATAGCTCCTCTGTGGTGTTTCATGCTGTGGGGTCTGTGAAGCTTTGCTGCCATTATAACCTGAATTACAGAGGAATGACCACACTCACACATGCACTGAATTTTTACTGTGTTTTTTTCTTTCTTCCTTTTTTTTCTTTTTCTTGGATGAACACACATTATTTCCCACATGTATTGAAGTTTTGATTTGGATAAGAACTTGTTGCCAAGAAAACAGGGTTGGAGGTTCTTCAGTTTCATTTAATGCATTAAACAATACTCTATGAACAAATGACGAGGAAAAAAACCTATACCTTTCTTACTTGTCCCTCACCCTAAACCTATAGAAGCATTTTCCAGCATTAGGGAAATACAATCCATGCAAAAAGTCATGATTTTCTTTGTTGTCATCTTTATTTCCTGCATGAAATATAACATAAAGATTGCTTGACTGCTTCTCTGTCATGACTCATGAGTCATAACCACTGTTTTTATAAATTTTAAAATCAATTTACTTTTACTTGTGAAACAATTTGACATTCTAAAGGTAAGGAACACATTCCCTGCTGTGTCACTGGTGTTTTGGTGTAGTTTTATGTTTTCTCCCTTTTGCCCTTTCCTCCTGCCTGACTGCTGAACCCACCTTTCTCCCTAGTCCCTACCTTCACTTTACCCATATTACCTTTTGACAAAGATGAACAGTTCGAACTTTATATTGTTGTCTTGGATTTGTGCACTGGAGTCCGGTGTTTTACAGGCAGTAACAGGCCGGTCAGTTTATTTTCATATCGTAAACGAACTGCAGCACAGAGGGACTGGACACAGGCTGAGACCTGATGCTAATGGGCAAAGGCACCCAAATGACGCAGAACAGACGTGAAAGCACCTTTATGTCTCCAGCATGTTACATGTGACCTTTTCACAATCCGCACTGCAAGTTTGGAACAACCAACTCAAACTCTAAATACCTGCTGGAATTTTGTTTTGGGTGCACTTGATTTTGATAAGGTGACATCTATGACCTATAGCACAAACTTTAGGCCCCCTGAAAGTAGTCCTTCCCTCTCTCACTGTCTTCATCCCTACTGTCCTGCAGTCCGACAGCATAAAGAGTTGTTCTCTGTCCTACAGTGTTTTTTTTCTTTCTTTCTTTCTTTCTTTCTTTCTGCTTCCTTCTCATTCATATACACACGCACACGCACGCACGCACACACGCACACACACACATGCCCACACACAGGCACAAACATACGCTCACTCCTGGGGCCAATTAGTCAAGTTGAAACATCTTCATTTTTCATTTGAGTGTTCAATGATCAGTGTAATTGGAATTAATAAGCCAATTTCATTTGGCAGAGATGAGAGTTTTTGGCACTTGTTTTGAGCACCCTCACAGTTGGTTACGGGGGAGGAAACCACAAAACAAGGGTCTCATTAACTGGGTCAATTACAGTCGAAACACATCACCTTATTAATCTTCCACTGCCTGGCATAATAAAGATGCTTTGGTATGCTTATCAGGCTGCTGTTTATGCTGAATTCACCACAGTAGCCCACACCATATGCTCAGTGCACATCTTAAGAACAGGAGAGTTGAACACTTTCTTCCTGGAAGTTTGCTATTTCAGTTCAGATGGGGTTCACTAAGCGACACAATAAAAAATGCATGAATAAATATTTATTACAGATAATCATTGTTGACACGAATCATGTTGATCATAGACATAAAGTTACAGATAGTGATTACAGAACTCTACACTTCATAAGCTTTGCAACGCTTTTCAGAATCTTTTAGCAAAGCCAAGACAGTTAGCATCTAGCAGGGGGACATAGTGAACCATTCAGATTTGTTGAAGAGTGAAACCAGGTGATATAATAAGAATAGTTGTAGCTTTTGTGATATCACCCTTTCTAGGTTTCTGGAGGGCAGCTTTGAAGCTCAGAGCGAGCTGCTCCACTGCTGCCATCTTGGCAAATCCTGACTCTACTGCTAACTCCCCGCTAATGCAAGAATGGGCAAAAAAGCAAAGGGAGTTTGTGCAACGGAGACTTAGATCAATGCTGGTCTATCTATCTATCTCTCTATATATATATTAATGTCACATAACAGCTCTCTCCTCTGGTTTGTCAGCTGCAATATCTTTTTCTTTTTCCTCTTTTTTTTCTTTATTGCAGGCTGTGCAAGCTTTCCAGATGGTTTGCTATATTTTCCGTTGCCCAGTAGTATAATCATTTGTCTGAAAGCCCATTGATGGACTGTATTCAAGCTGCCTGTCCAGTATGGACAAACTAAAGTTAAAATCTAACAGCAACAACAGACTCTGTGTACTCATTGTGATTTGTTGTTAGCAATTATAATGTAACAAAGGGTCGAAAAAAAGAAGACTGTGAGCTACAGTAGCAAAGATTGATTTAATCCATTCAGGTTTTATATAAGAGAGAGAGAGTGAAAGACATAATTCAATGCAAAGCCATCACATTCTTGAAGCCACATAATGACATACAGTTAGAGTTTAGAGCTAACTTAGTTTGAAAGGTACAGGCACAATCTCTGCGACCCTCTAAGAGCTTTGATTTGACCTTATTTTATTAGGCATTCTGCTACAGGTCAAATATTAAGCCATTGTTAACATATCAGAGGGAACCCACAGCCATGGTAAGCCCACTGCTGCTAACATGCTGCATTCTGCAGTTTAAGCTAATGCATTAGGATGTTAAGGGAAAGATGGAGAGTAGTGTCTGGAAACTGTGAAAACCCTGAGTGTGGTGAGATGTGGCTGTTTGTGTTGGTGGTTAACTCTTATGAGATGTGAAGCTGAGGATATGAAGGGACGTCTCAGTGAGAAGGTTTGTCGTTTCTACTATGGGAGATGGATTCCCCCTGCCTTTCATCTTCTACCTTCCCACACTCCTGTGGATGAGCAAGAATGTCTACACACACACACACACACATATATTCTCAACACATATCCTCTCTCAATCTTTTTTTTCCTTTATACACACACGTATAAAGGCCTTCACAAACACAAACTGCTCCCATCTCACTGTAATATGAACAGACATGTTCACACTGCTTCTCATTTGGATGTCACTGCAGTGCCTGGCCTCCTTTGCTATATTAAAAATTCCACTCCGATCATTGTCAAAGCTACAAGCAGATGGTGACGAATCTGCTTGGCTCTCGCTGAGGTCATGTGAAAGCTGCTTTTTTTTCTCACTCGGTTTATTTTAGAGACTAAAACTTTGTGCTCCTCTCTGTGCACGGAGAAGATATCTCTTATCTACAGTGTGACACATCTTTGTGAGGGTGCAAGATTTTTTGCTGCTTCGCACCATATTTCCTCACCCTCTCAGGGGTGGTATTTTTGTGTGAATATGCGCTCTCGAACACATTATAAATAACCCAGTTTGCAGCAAGTGGATGACTTGCCCATCTGCTGCAGTGATCTCATAGAAGGCTCCGTGTCTATCTCAAAGGTTGGAGCTCCAGGAAACTAATTTTAAAGGCGTTTTCATTGCACAGTAGTTCCACCATATGTGAAATAAAGTAAGGTTGAAGTCAAATTGGGTGTCAGAGTTCCACATATGAGCAAATGTCATATGTGAGTTACGATCATAGGGCTGTGAAAGAGGTGTGAATGGCATGGCTGGGGTGAACGCTGCCTATAATATCACAGCCAAAGCTCCCTCACTGATGATGATCCAGTTAGATTTAGTGACATTGATAGTGTTGATTTCAAGTCCACACTAATGAGTTACTTGTTTAGGGTTAATAAGGTGTCATTATTAATTTAGTTTTCACACCTGAGACTGTTGGTGTTTTTACTGCATTGTATTTGATCCAGTTGGTTCTGGTTTCACTCTGCATTAATGCGAGTGCACCAAAGAACTTTTTTATGACATGTTGACATGCTTTCCTCATTACCTACGTATGCTGCGTCTCCCTACAGTTGACATTGATTGGTTTTCCAAACAGGCGTTCGTATGAGGTAATGTCACCAAAGCTCTCCTCAAATTAGCTAGTCGGGATTGGGATGAACGTCCTCGTCATGCGAAGGCTTTATCATCGCAGGCAGGGAAGGAGAAGACGACCAAAGCTCTGCTGTGAGCCGTGGCTCCACGTCAGAAGACACCACAACTTCCTGTTAAAGCTACAAAAGTCACAGCCATCGGAAAAAAAGCGTTCACACCGCAAAAGTCCAAACCATGGTTTAGTTTGGGCCAGACCGAGACCACCTCTTTTGGTCTGGACCATAGTCCAGAAAGTCCACAAGTCCAGACCAAAACAAGGAAGGTGTGAAAAACCCCTTAGCTGTTGTAAGCCAAGAATGTAAACTCTTGCTCTCTAATATTCTGCTGTAATTTTGTGAAGAGCTTGACAGTAAAAAACTAAATTTATCACAAACAGTGCAAAAGCAATATGCCCCAAACTCTGTGGAGAGAGGGCACCTGGCTCCTGTGGGGAAAATCCATTCCATTTGGTGCTGATCCATTTGAAGGGATGGTTCAACATTTTGGCAAATTCACCTATTGCCATAATCCCTATAGTCAAAGGGGTAGGTTTATCACCTTTAATTACTGGTGCATGTTGTTTTGAGATCCGCGGGGCAGAGACATGAGCTACTAAGCAAACGCAATGGAGGTGAATGGCACAAGGTCCCATGTCCCTCAAAACTCATCAAATACACAATCCAACAACTCCAAAACACTCTCGTGGACAAATTGTGACCTGCACATTCACCAGTGTTGGCCACGTTACTTTTAAAAAGTAATTAGTTATAGTTACTAGTTTCTTTACCCAAACAGTAAGAGTGAGTTAGTAACTGAGTTACTACATATATAAAAGTAACTAATTACAAGGAAAAGTAACTATTGCGTTACTTTTTTATAAAATGCTCAAAGATGTCAAATTACTTGGACTCGCCTCCCTAACACACTAACCCCCGTTTATCTGGAACCAACCACCACACTCAGTATTTCTCCATACAGGCAGGAAGAAGAACACTGCAGCTAGCCAGAAATGAATTAATTTACCAAGTAACAGACAAATGCACCATATTGTAACAGTAATTGAGTGAATTTATTTAAACAGTCATGCGTTAGAGTATTAGTTACAGTCAAAAGTAACCGCGTTATACTGATGTGTTACTAGTAACACATTATTGCCCAACACTGTTCACCACGCTTTGACATAATAATGTAAAATTATGAAACAGAGTTGTTTTCAAGGCAAATGTGTAGCCGGAACTACATTCCAGACATGGCTACTGGGTGGAGTGATTTAAAAAGCGTGAGGAATTCCTAGCATTTGCTTCATGTGTCCTGAAGAATGAATCTACTTCTATGACTATAGGAATTATGTCAATTGGTGAATTTGCCAAAATGTTGAACTATCCCTTTAAAAGCTCAGACCCAGGAGTTATAATTTTCTTTCCTCAGCTTTATGAGACAGAACGCATTATTCAACAACCTCTTTAATTACTAGGTTAGGGTTATGACATACTGTGCTATCTATTTCCAGAGGTATGTACTCCCATGCTGTTCTCATTACTCTTGGTTCAAGCATTGAAAAGAGTCAAAGCAGCATACTTTTTTTTTTCTCAGACTGCTAATGTCAAGTCTCTCATCTAAGACAAATAGATCCATAAAAATACATACACACAGACACGAACAAAAGTGAATGGCACACAGTCACGCGTGCACGTAACGTTGATAATATAGAGATTCGCCAGATGAGCAAAAAAACTAAGCAAGTATAGTGCAGCTGTACTTAACTATCAGGCTGGGTAGAAGATCTGACCCAAATGTGGACACAGCAAACAAAGGGGAGTGGTGAAACAAAGGGTATTTATTAACTCACTAACTCAGGAACATGAAACAAGAACTCGAATGAGGAAAACTAGGAATGAAACGCTGGGCAAAACACAGGCTTGGAACACAAGGCACAAACGTAGGGTACACACAAGGTATGAACAACCCAACAAAGACAAAGGGAGACACTGAGGTTAAATACACAAGAGAAGACACAGGTGGTGCAATCAACCCAGGTGAGACACATCAGGTAATCACGAGAGGGAGAACACAGGAAGACAAGACAGGAACAACTCAGCTACACAAAGGAAGTGACACCAACTTAAACAAGACACAGGGACTTTCACCACAAGACAGGACGCAGACCACGACATTAACTGTGAAGTATTAATAATGACTTATTAAACATTTACAATATCTTTGGTACCCTGATGAAAAAAAGTCACATTTCACACACATGAAATATCCGAGTGCTCCTTAACGTTTCACACGTGAAACCGAACTTGATGCACGATAAAGCGCATGTCACTCTTACTACTTCTAGATCTTTTTTTTTTCTTTTATAAATGGTGAATAACCATTAAGTAGTACCTGTAGGACATGTTTTCTCTCTCTATTTTTGAAATCTATGTTTATCTTGATATCCGTTATGAATATCATTTATGAAATTCTAGTACTATTTCTGTTTTGATCAGGTATGCTGTCCTGTTCTGGGGCTTGACATTTAACTTGAGGCATATCTGGGCGTTGTGAAACTGAAATGTACATGCTGGAGTGAATGTGTTATGGACCGAATGAATGAATGAATGAATGTGCTTATGGACTGGGTAGCTGAAAACTGATTTGTCCCCTGATAAATGAAGTTGTATTGAACTGAACAGAATTGTATTTTATTTGTCATCCTTTAACTGTGTTTCGTTGTTGCCTTCATAGTCATGCCAGCTGAGCAATTATAGATGACTTTGATGCAAGAGCATGAAATAGTAAATGATACATAACAGTAACAGACTGCAGTTATCTCGCTCTCTCTCTGAGTGACTGGCTTTCAGCTGATTTTGTTGTTTCAGATTCTGTGTCACATTTGGTTTTCTCTTGGTTTGTGTTTTTTTTTTTTGCAATCGCTTGTTTTCTGTAAATCTGCTGCCATGGCAACACACTAAAAACGGACCTAGAATGGTGACGTTAGACAAACAGCGGAGAAACCACTGACAGAGTCGGTACACAGGTAGACAGGCAGGTCAGATGAACAGCTCCGAGGGGTAAGACTAAACTCCAGGTCACAGAGGAAACTAATGAAAATACTGGAGGCTACTCTCACAGACACTGATGGAGTCCTTGCTACAGAGAATGAAGACACACTGGTACAGAGGACAGGACAGAGTACACAGAACAGATACGTTAGGAGACGAGAAGATCACTGGACTAACACATTACTGGATTTGGAAACATACGGAAAAAGGTTAGATGCACAAAAATAAAACAGGAAGTGGAAAAATCAACTTGATGAAGCTGCAGACAAGGACACAACACTAAACAGTTTTCCATTGTGCATCAACTTCCAACTGCTCCCCACTGGTCAAAAGTCAAGAGACCATCCAGGCATGTTTGCTGCGTTGATAAGTGTGTATCCACCAATTCTCCTGGCTTGATGGCGTCCAGCTGTTATCTTTGGGATGGTAGCAAATATTTAAACGAGGACTTTGAAGGCCGAAGTGGAGAAGGGTTCCCTGTGAACAGCAGTTGAACATGGGTCAGTCCTGACAACTGCTGTCAGGGGCAGAAGACATGCACAGTTGAGCCTGAGAGGAGGGGCCCAATTTAAATGTTGTGTGTACAAACTGCAATGAACAAGCCTACAGAGTTACCTTTAAACTCAGCAAGGAAGCAATCGGACATGCAGTATACTGTAAGCGTAGTCCAGGATGAAAGACCATCTTGGCTACAAAGCCGTACCAAAGAAAAAGCAACGATTCGGAGCTGAATCCAGTTCCAGGCCAAGAACAGGCTGTACGTGAGAGAGGGGGCTGCGGCTCTCTAGACCGGCAAAAATCAAAGAGAGAGGACACGAGGGAGGAAAAGATCATGTCGAGCCCCATGTTACCAGCAGCAGAAGACGGCCGGGAGCGTGGGAGGCTCCGTCACCATCGGACGGAAGCATGTCACACTTCTCCCACTCATGCTCTGATCGGCAGATGAACAGCCTCCAGCTCTCCATGCTCTCTCTCCTTCTCTAAATGTGCGCTCTGTGCTTCCTCTCCTCTCCCCTCTCTCCCTCCTCAACTATCGCATTTACACATGGTCAGCCTCACCGAGCCATCCCTCTTCTTTCTTTTCTTTTCCATTATTCTTTCTAATTCGATGACACGGGGCCAGTTTAGCCTGAGCCGTCATCTCCAGTCGGTTTTAATGAGCCCTTACTTCTCGTCTGCAAGTCACGAGGGCAGACGGCTGCACCATAATGACAATAAGACATGTATGTATTATTTATTTTTTCTTTTGTTTTGTCTTTTTCTCTG
>OMNW01026937.1:4842-15548 GCA_900303245.1 Selene dorsalis
TCCTCTTTTTCTGATTTAAGACTCGTGATGGCTGTCCTGTCACTAGCGTTACTGCTTCTAGGATTTGTATTGACTTCAGCTGACAAGGTAAGTGTCTGAGCCGAGCGCGCGCATGTATTAACATCATCGGGACTTAAAACCGAGCCTGTTAATATGAAGCATTAAAGAACTGCTGCAGCCGCGGACCGTGCTGAGTCTCTGCTCACACTCAGCCGCTGCACACTGCCTCCTCTGTGGAGTACATGTTGACACTGCACACGCATGAGTTTAGCCTGTTACATAACACATGTGAAATAGAGGCATTTTTGTTGTGAAAAGGTTTTTACAAGCAGCTCGGCCCTACAGTAAACTGCTGCAGGGCGGTAGTGCTGCTGCTGCTGCTGCTGCTGCTGCTGGGACATCTCAGCTTCTCAGATCATGACTCTTTCTTTTTCTTTCTTTTTTTTTCCCTGGTGTGGCGTGAACAGCTTTTAACGAGCTTTCTCTTCTCTTGCAGGCTGGTGAAGTAGATAGAGAGGGTAAGTCCTGCTCATTTCTTAATAATTAGAAGGAAGTCGCGAGGAAAAAAGCACAGGAGAGTTTCCTCCGAGAAAAACTCAGGAGGACAACTCGGTGCACTGAGATCAAAGTGGGAGGGGAGTTTGAGTTGTGTGTGTGTGTGTGTCTGTGTGTGTGTGTGTGGGGCTCTGTAATACACCCTCCCCTTCATACCCTCCTCTACCACCCCACTATTCCCCCAACACACACACACACTTATATTACATGAGCAAACTGCTTCAAGGGCTTTGTTATACAGGAAAGAAAATTCCACTTCTAAATCCTGCACATCTGTTGTTCATTCTGAGGTTAAGAAACAAGTGAGCTGCAACAGTGTCCACGTAGGATCCTTTTACACCCGCTGTTATCTTCTGAACACCTCAAGGGCCCTCACACAGCAAGATGACAGCTGGCAGTCGAGCACCGTTGGGCCGTAGTGGAGCGTTTGTGGTCACCCGTCGCCCGCGTGGTCTCCCACCACGGGCTCCGCTCGGCCATTATCAGCCTTGTAAAGCAGCTACTTTGCCAATTTAGAGTGGTTTCTATTCATATTTCACCGTCTACCACAAGTTAAAGTCAGTGGGTCTTATGTAAGAGCCATTTCTTTGAACATTTTTGTCCCTGTGTGGTGTATAAACTCCAGTCTGAATCAGAGGATAAGATGGTCAACTTTTCTGATGATGCAAAAATGAAAGAGAAAAAATGATGCATCAAATGCCAGCAAGCTTTGTCTTTAGTCCAAGTCGGACCTTGATTAATTTCCTGGCTAGCTGCTAGAAGCACTTGTTGATTTTTCTCATCCACAGTTTGCAAAGTGCATCTGGTTGAAGGAGCCGACGAAGTCCGACTTGCTGAGTTTGCCTTGTAGTTAGGTCACATCGACATCGGATCGTGTTCCTACCACAAACAAACCACTCCAGGATTAGTTTGTGACTGGACTGGGACCGCACCCAGCTGCTTGATTGTTGTATTCTGCCCAAACGAATTGTACGAAACGGGGGGGAAAGGAGCCAGAGTCCAATTCAGCCAGACTAAACAGTGTAGATTTGACAGTGACCCAAGAGAACCTGTTGCATTCACCAAGTTTCTCTTCTCCTCTGGTGTGAGTGAATTTAATTATTAGGATTTCTTGAGCTTTTTCGCTCGTTGGTACTTGAATGGTTGTTCAGAAAACTCGACTGTTACTGTATGTTGGACAATCAGAAAAAAAGGTCAGAGAGGTCTGGTGTGAGGTCTTGCACCTGAAACCTCTTCCATCTGTGGAGTCACTGAGGTTTTATGCAACGACTGGCCAGGTGTGTAGAGGTGTGAGAGTAGGCGCATGTGAAAACAGTTTTGTTTTTCTTTAAGGTTAAAAGCACAGTCTGTTTTTTTCCCTCCTTCCAGCGCCTTTATTCGTCCCACAGGTTAGATAATCGTTGGCTGAAGTCTTTGTGGTTTGGTCAAATTTATCGGTTTCCAAATTTAGTTGAGGTCATTAGTGGCACAAGTTCTTTTGTGGGTAGCTGTGCATATCAGGGCTCTTAAGGCCTCAGTGTCCTCCAACCAAGGTGTTTGTCAGGTGTGGGCTCATCTCAGACCTTTATCTTCTTTACCTTCTTTATCATTAAGCACCAAGTTGTCATCATGCATTAGGACAGCAAAAGCAGTTTTTCTTTTTGTGTCCAGTAGGTCCATTTATAAATTAAGCTTTAAGACAGCCAGTGTTGGTGTACCTGGCACTTCTGGGCTCATATAGCACGTTGCTCTTGCTCTGGACAAGTGGCCATTGAGATGTAACACTGAGATGTGTTTTTGCAGGTTGAGAGCCATAAGCCATTGAAGCGATTTCAAACCTCTACAATAAATGTCAGGGTCTGGTGTCAGACCCTCACAATCAAAGAACAAGTGTGCCTTTGGGGAGCTGCCATTTTGCACCAATGTTCAACAATCATGCAAATGGAGAAATCCATCACAGCAGGGGCAGACAGAGTAATCTCTCCTCTCACAGGAGCAAAAAATAGACCCGGCATAGTAAAGCATGCCAGTTTTACTTTTGGTCTTTGTCTGGACATGAGCTCTGTTAAACCAGTCCACAAACTTTGCTCTGCTGAGTGTGGTCAGACGAGGCTGAATGCACAGCTTGTGTGTCGTAGAGGGGTCATGGACCAGGAATAAGCTACAGCTACAGCTGCAGCCTTTAATCAATCAATAGCCTCAATTTAATGAACTCACTTTCATCCATACCTTCATTGGATTGTTTTAAGGTTACAACATCCCATCCCATTGTTACCATTGATAGCATAACCTTCTACAAGTTATATTTAGTGTTTTATATTAGTGATGAGATTCAACTGGTCTTATATAATAATTCTCCATAAATCAAGCGAAGTCTTTCCACTTTGACAGAAGTCATCGTTTTGAATAGAGACACTGTGGGTGTCTAGTGAAATGACAGTGACAGAAGCCTTTTTGTGTGACAGTGAAGGATGTGTGCCATGTGTGGGCGTCGGAGTGGATGACCTTTTCGTATAATCTAATGGACAGGGCAGGACAGTGCTGTCTGAGCTCCCTATTCACTCAATGTATTTCATCTTTCACTCAGAACTGTGGCTCTTCTAATGAACATCTACAGACTCTCGGTTGAAGACATGTGTTCTAGCTGCGGAGACTGATTGTACTGATGGAGAGTTAGCTTGTACTTTTTTCCCACTCAAAATAAACAGATTCCAGTCCACGGTTCAATATTTGCAGCTCAGGGTAGTAAATCTTCAGCACTGGAAATTAAGACCTGTTCAAAATAAATGTTCCTTTAAAATGTTTCATGTTTCATAACCTCAGCGCTGAGTAACAACATGCCTGCAGATGAATTCAGGCAGAATGGTTTCTATAAATTTGCTCTAATGCCATTTCATTAGCTTGAGCTGGGCTGAACCTTTATGCATTAGTGGATCATAAAAGAATTTAAAGGCCTTGTAAACACGTTTTTTCAATCAGCTTCTTGCCCTGAGCAATGGGGTCCTACATGAACACATTATATTGCTCAATTCTGTGTTGTTTTTTTTTTTCTTCACTGGTTTGAAGTGGGTGGAACCGAGTTTGGAAATGTACCAGTCAGGAGGTAGTTATACTTTGAACCAAAATGTTATGATGGTTGGGTGTTTGTGAGTCGTTTAGTGTTGCATCTCTCTATAATTTATATTTCCTATATTATTTATATGTCAAATGACAGTTTGAAAGGTGTCACTTGTGGTGATGAACCCATCTGCAGGGTCCTTTTTTAGATGTAACAGGCAGCGGAAAAGCCTCAAAAAACAAACTGTGCACGAGCTGCTCAGCACCAAACAGCAGACGGACAGTCAGCGACCAGCTAGTAAACACACCGGAGCATTTAGCAGCTAAAAAGCCAAAAACAGAGCAAAAAGAGAATGAATACTGGACTTAACATTCATCTGGTGACCAGATACAAGAATGTAGATGAATGACAAAGTTGCTGCGAAAGCACTAAATGTGTGAATAAGCAACAGTTTCTCAGTCTATAAACATAAAAGGTGATGACACTGCGGTTGGAGGTTATGAACTGAAACTAAAAGTTTTCCATTTTTGTAGGTGGCACCACAAAGATAAAACCATTGAAGATAAAACCTGTGGTTGCTTAACTATAACGTTCATCTTTTACTCTGCTAGTTCAGCACTTTACATATGAAGCAGCAGCTGTAAGAAGTTCTGCTTGCACTAGCACTAACTTAATGTACCTGTGTGCAAGGTGCTGTTTACAATGAGCTGCTGTGAATTAAAAATTAAAAAGTGTTTAGAGGTATAATTACTAAATGTAGAGGGTAAATGGTTATTGCTGAAAAACAGCAGCCATGAGAATTTGTTTGAAGGATGAGATGATTAAGTTCTTTGAATTATTTATCATTTATTTTCACCAAATGAACCTTTGATGACTGTGTACTTCGTCATAAAATATCTGAAGTTATAAAGATATAAGATTTGAGTCCAGGTTTTTGTGGGCATTAAGAAAATCTGAAAATGCATCTTAGGTCTGGATGCACAGAAATCTGCTCCTGTCTTTTTTCTAAGTCAGGGAAATGGCCCTTAAGATTAAACCTGGGCCTCTCGAGGATTAAGCAGTGAAACCTTGCTCTTGCGAATGCACACTAATGAACTGAGATAATGCTTGGCTTCTCTTTGACCCATGGCTCTGTAACTTCTTCGTCTTGTAAAGATCTCTCACAAAAAGCAAAACTGTGGGGAAATATGTAAAACCCTATCTAAACTTACATCGGCTCTGCACATGTTTCACAACCTTGTCACATATCGGTATCAAACAACTGACTGTGTCATTCATGTTTGTAGAAGGAGTAAGGTTTGCATGATGTAACCGTGAGGTATTTGCTCTGTCAGACCAAAAAAAAAAAAAAGGCCCTTTGATGTTTTTTGCATGTTCGGTACCAGACACGTGCCTGCAGTTTGCCTTGGTTGTGGAGTGTTGACAGAGGAGCATTGTTTCCTCTTGATCTGCTAAAATCAGTGTGATAGAGCTGCTTCCATCCCTCAAGGTTCGGCGCTTTCATTCTATCAGTGTGTCTTGTTTTCATCACATGCACAGAGCATACACACTATGATTTGTAAAGCATGTAATTTCCTAAGACATGTAATTTTAGTTTCACCATTGACACCTGTTTGAAAGTCTTCTAGTCAAAACCTATGATATAATTACAAGGTTTCAGTATTCATGTTGGATTTCTTTTTTCCAACCAAAACCAACCAAGACATTTTTTAAAAGTGTCTGCCATTCCACACATTTTGAAAAGCAAACCAAGCCTGGGTGGAAATTTCCTTTACACTGTGTCCACGGATTTTCCTTGTACAATCGACCGGACCACAAATTTGCCAGTGAACACAGGTCTGAGGGTTGATAATGACTACCATCCAGTATGGGGATGCATATTTTTTGGTGCAAGGTATTTGCTTTGGACATGTTGGAGGCAGTAACGGCTTATGAGGGACTCTTGCGCACTCCACACTCAACTCTTCACTCTGTAGTTATATTAACAGATCTAAAAGCGGCATGGTTTAGAAGAAAACATTGGAGTCTCTGAACTTCTGCTTGTGTGCAGCTGTAATATAGAACAAGGCTTTACTTAGAGCGATGATAACATCAAAACATCACAGGGATCTCATTTAAAAGATCAATGGATTAGCGTAGCATCTCAGCCATTGTATTGGCTCTAGCAAAGAAACAGACAAAATGGGCAAATGCCACCCTGAACCACTGATCTGATCAATCACATACATGCAAACTAAAGTTATCAGGAGAACCTGTGTGTAACTTTCTAATAATAATTTCACCTTTCAGGAGATTTAATTCTTTGATTTTGTGGTATGATGATCAGGATGACAGTTGTAGTTATGGTAATATAATGGGCAAAACCTAAGCAAGTGCCCAAAGCAATTTGTTAATGAATGAATTAAATGATAGAGAGTGAATCAATAGCCTATGTCTCAAACACAACTCAAAATTAACTGGGCCATACGTTTGTTTTCTTCTGATCCACTGCCCAGTTCCTCGGCCCAGATCTGACCCATATACAGGATGATTGTCAGATACTACTTCTGCATCTGGGCCAGTTCTGGCGCATGCACACAGAAAATCTCTGGGTTGTCAGTCGGCACTGGTGGATAACAGCTGGAATGTGCCCAGATGTGGAAGTAGATGAGACTGTCCTGGCCCAACGACTCTGGAATTATGTCGAGCCAAAAGTTTCATTTTGTATCTGGACAGCCACAGATTTCAGGGGATGTTTTTCTCTTCACATCACACGAGCATTTGTTATTTTTCTGTGCTTTCTGCTGCCTTGAGATTAAAATTAATGTCTCGCTGTCATCATGTTGTTTCACAGACCAGTTGAGGAGCCGTCTGAAGGAGTATGGCCTGGTCACACCATTCAGCACCGACTCCCACGGACACTACCTGTCACACCTGCTCTCGGCCACGCACAAGCAGCGCGTCAAGAGGGAGGTGTTTTCATCTAGTGAAGGTGAACAGAAACTTTTCTTCAACATCACCGCCTTCGGGAAGGAGTTCCACCTCCGCCTGCGCCCAAACAACAGGCTCGTGGCTCCAGGCGCGATGGTGGAGTGGCACGGCGAGGTTCAAGGCTTCGAGAACGTCAGCGACAGTGTCGCAGTCGACGCCAGCACGGGCGCCAACCAGACCGAACCCATCAACGGGACGGAGAGGATATTGCGACGCGAGCTGCTAAAGACGGATTGCACCTTCATCGGTGATATCTCAGACGTCCCTGGGGCCTCGGTTGCTATTAACAACTGTGACGGGCTGGTAAGTCCTCCTTGGCCATAAAGCTCCACACTCCCCCACCCCCTCAAACCTTGTCTTTTCATTACAAAAGTGCCATGACCTTATCAAGTGACACTAAGGGATTTTAGATGTCCGTAACTCCTAAGTTTAGCCTTTATTTACGTCAGCACTCGGCATTTTTACAGCACATTGTTCCCGGAGATATTCTTCAGGCGGGCAGACGGAATAGCTTTTTGTACGGAGGTTTGTCACGGGTGAGTGGCCATCCATTGCGGCCACAAACCCGACGGATTTTCCCTCCAACCTCTTCCCAACATAAAACATGAGTCTCCTTTGTTCTCCACAAAAGTCTGCAGCCCTATCCTCCCCATCACCCCTCATAAAACACTTGAACAGTAATTGAGAAATGACCTGGGCCAAAATATCCTAGAGTAAGCCAGCGAAACGTCTCTGCATCCAAGGAAAGTCTCAGTTAGCCACAACCTAAAGTCCTTTAAATTAAGTTCTTGGGTGCAGAAATGCTGTAGACTTTTAAAATGCAACACAAAGGATGGACCCTAACTTTCACTCCTGATAGCCACCATGTTAAGAAGTTAAAACACAATGATAAAGCTGGTGTTTTTTTTCATCCTTGTATTATGACAGCGGTTCTGCTGCGGAAACTGAACCAACAGTGAATTCATCCCGTTAATAAGCCCTGTGTGTAGCTGCGGTCAGATATTGCCTAAGTGTACTTTATTCCTTAAGAGGAAACAGGTGGGCTGCCCCTGCACTGGCTTTCTCTTGAAGTGCAGTGTGTTTGTTTTCCCCAAAGGTCGAGAACTGGAAATAAAAAAGTAAGAGTCATCTCATGTCTTCATCATTTTAGTGAATTTAATCTCCGGAGGAATGGATTGACTAATTTGTGTGTCGGTGTAAAAGCCCTATTGCAAACAGAAGAGTTGACTCCCATCAGCTCAGAGGCGTGTGCCCAACATGAGGTCAGAAATCAAAAATGCAGCCACAGAGTCATTTCAGACTAAACTACACTTCCCAACAGGATTAAAGATTGTATCACCCGATGCAGCAGTGTGGCTATTTCAGATCTCTTTAGCCACATTAGAAGAGTAGTAGAGCTCTTGGAATGAAGATATCATCTGTCATTTGGTCCAGATTAAAATATCTAGACTGATCTTGGGACTCCTTATGTTGTATCACTAGCACGCCAGATTCATCACTTACCCCATGAATTACATCTACAGCTGGCCCCAATAACTTGGCAGTTTTCTGTATGTCTAATATTTTGTCCAACTTTTCTTTTACTACAACTTTTGGACCAAACCAAAGCTAGATGTATGACCTATCCTCCCATTCTGGGGGCTTTATAAGAGTTGTATGTCCTTATTATACCACAATAAGAGGGTGTCGGTGCTGCGTGTAGACTAGTAGAAATGGATATGTCGGGTCTCATCCATGGTTTGGTCCAGGAAAGGCAGATCAGTTGGAGAATGTGTGTTTTTGAAACTTATTTGGGGGCTGCAGCTCACTCTTTAATCCTTGAGTGCGAGACTTCTGATCATAGGTGGAGCAGATAAATAGGATGTTTTTTTTCAACGGGGTGTGAATGCTGATTGTAGTTTTCCTGGATAAATTAGTACAAGTGTTAAAGGATCTTATTTGGTTTTTCGAAGAGCCGTGAACATGGCTGCATGCTTCTTTATCTTTATGAGATACATTAATTGGGAGGATTTTTGAGGGAATAGAAAATCCAAAGCCTCTTTTTAATTATATATCATCATCATCATCATCATCAGTTTATTGAACCTCAGTATGCCATACACTTAAATTAGACCAGTTTAAGGTTGGACCAGTGCTGCTTTTGTAAAGTTACATATGAACAGGCTGCCTCTCACCTGAGGTCCACTGAAAATAGTGACTCATGAATATGGTGAAAGTGAAGAAAACCTTGATTTAAATTAATGAATTCAGAGCTTGCTTTAGAAAATCTGTGTGTGGGTCCCCCCAGGAGTTGACTGTCAGAGGGAGGCCAGAAGGGGCTCTGCAGGGATTCACTTTATTCTCACCACGTTAAAACGGCTGTAACAAGGCAGCAGCACATAAAAAGAGAGATTCTCACAGGCAGGCGTGGGGCGTGGGAGGTTTTGACAGATATGCTGGCCAGCAGAAAAAAACTGAGGCGAGTTAATGTGTGTGATACTGACCGGGTGGGAGGAGGTTTTCATGTAATATGACCTGACTTCTCAGGAAAACATGTTGACTTACAAAAAGAAAGCTGGCAGGTATTGTTATGGGTTTAGCGTGAAACTTGAGTCAACCGTTACGTGACGTCAAAGGAATAACGCACAATATTTCTCAGCAGATGACGGTCATAGTCATATAGACAGGAAAGTGAAAGGAGACAGCTACAGGATTTAAGTATTTCATTTCCAGATAATAAGAGCTGTTTTTGATAAAAAAGTATTAAAATGCTGTGCTCTTGTGGATCTTAATGGTAAAATCTGCCTGGCAATAACAAAGTAACTTTTCCATCCAATGTTAAAACAGATTTAAAAACACTCATTCTGACCCATGAAAAACACTCTGTGAGGCTGGAGGAAGCAGTTTCAGAGCGAGGCAGTGGCGTCAGTCTAAATGAGACGAGACTGAAATGGCAAAAGAGCATTTTCCTGTCTCTGAAGACTCATGGAACAGACGCTCAGTAAACAGGTCGTCTTCAGAGGTGACCTCATGTTGCACTAGAAAAGCCAAAGAGTCCAACCACCATTTAGAGCTGTAATTACACTGAGTATCTGATTTTTTTTTTTAATCAATTGTTAGTCCTGTAATTACTTTCTTTATTAATCATAGATCGATAAAATGTTCCCCAAGGCACAGGGATGTCTTCACATGACCTGTATTGTTCAGGCAACTGTCCAAAGACGTTAAATTCAAAATGATCCAACAAACCCATCACAGTGTCATCTCTGATGACCTCTAAAAGACAGGCACTCACGCACCTTGGTGTGTTGTTGTTATGGTTGTATAATGGTGCAGTTAGATTCCTTTTAGTCGGTTCATTCCTCATTGTGACTGACCAGGGAGACCAGTCCTGACCAGTGAGACCAGTTCTGACCAATGAGACCAGACCAATAAGATCAGTCCTGACCACTGAGAACAGTCCTGACCAGTGAGACCAGTTCTGACCAATCAGACCAGACCAATAAGATCAGTCCTGACCAATGACAACAGTCATGACCAATTAGACCAGTTCTGACCAATGAGACCAGTCCTGTGTTCCTGCAAAATCAAAATATTTGCCCGCAAAACATTTTATCATTCAGACTTCTCTGAGATCAACTTCACGCTGCTGGGTAATTGGTTTTAAAAAAAATCATCATGGGTCTTGATTGTAAATTACAGTTTAACACAAATTGAATTTCCAGCACCGACGTTATCAGTCACAACCCAAATGAATGAAGAAGCTGCTGTCTTAAAAACATAAAAATGAATATCCAAGTGCACACATCCAAACAAACAACAAGATATGAAAATTGATTTCTTTGCAGAGCTACATTTTAATTTCCGTTTGACTCGAAAATTAATATTTTATGTTGCTGAAAGAACAGGGGCAGAATGTACAATATGAAAACAACTGGTTTGCTTCATTCTCTTTGAAGTGAACAACTGCAGTGTCTCTGTGAAATCAGAAATATAATGTCTAAAAATAAAACAATAGCAATGCCAAGCACATGTCCATAAATAAAGATAATGCCACTCAGAGCTGTAGGTTGGGACCATGCACTGCAGGATCCGGCCACTTCCTCCGATTGGAGCAGGAGGAAGCAGTTCATCACTTGGACAGACTCGGTCTCTCCAAGTCTTT
>OMNW01027009.1:8815-20864 GCA_900303245.1 Selene dorsalis
CCCTTTTTTTTTCTCCCCCCCCCCCCCTCTCTCACTCTCTCTCTCTCAACATAGTGGGTCAGTTGAGCTCCTGCACTGCAGCACAGTTGAGTGATGTGATAGGGTTTTTTTTTTCCTATCATGATTACAAGGCTAAGGAAATTGCTTTCTCTTTTCTTTCTTAAATCATCTCTTGTTGTATATTACATTTTTAGAAATGTTTAAAACAACTTCTTTGTAGTAACAGCGACGTTATTGTCTGGGAAATTTATCAGATGAAAAGTCAGTATTCTGCTGATGATCCCTGTTAACATAGTCCAAATTGGTGCAGTGAGCAGTAAAGCACCAGTAGTAAATGTAGTGCATACAATATGTAGCTGAAAAACTCCTGTCTCCTTTCACAACAGCATAGCTGTGGCCATTGCACTCAGGTTAGACATTATGACACCAAAAAGAAAACTAAAGGTTAGTGGAGTCTTCAGCATAGTCAGAGAAAACTCAAATAGGCTACTTAACAAATACACACACACACACACACAAACACACAGCCAAGAGAGCTTTCTCTGCCTCTCCCACCACGGACAAACACACACAGACACACACACACACACACGTGCACAAAAAGTAGAACATGCTTTTTTTTTGTATGCAGCACCTGCAGTATACTGCAACTTCAGCACCATGGACAGAGACAGATTGGCTTTTTCAGCAAACTCAAGATAATTCCCCATTTCCCAAATGGAGAGGCATTACCCCCCCCACACACACACACACACACACACAAGCATAGAGACACACATAAGGCATTAGGTGTATGTGGTCACAAACTTCCCCCAATCCCTCCATAACATGCTCTCTCGGCATTGGACTCTCCGTTTGGTTAATTGAACAGTTACAGCTTCTTTTAGGGACAAAAGAGCAAAAAGAATTTCCATTTTCTCTAAGCAACACGTTTATCCACAGTCTTCTAATGACAACTCCCATGTTTTCTCATCCTTTGCTAAGCCACTTGTCAGTGCTTTTCTCTCCTTTTCATTTTTTTCCCTTGCTGTTCATTCTCTGTCGCCATTCCACATCGTGTCTGGGCTAATTAAGACTCTGAAATATCCATCAACAAACAAACATGGAGAGCACAGAAAAACAAGAGCATAGAGAGGCATGTGTGCCAACCGCAAATCTCTCATGTCTGTCTGTCAGACTTCCATCACTATGCAGTGCAGGCACTCACCAGCCAAGGAGCCCCAAACTTATATTGAGCAAAAATGCCAGAGGAGAGGAGAGAAGTATGGCACACATGAAATCAGATCCCTGGAGACCTCCCAAAAAAAGTGGCCTTGCAATCCACACAGTCATATCTAGGTGACTACCTCCACTCAACACAAATAAATATCGCAAATGGCAAAGTGTGAATTCTAAGCTGGTGTGAGAGCTTACAGAAGCTTCTCTAATTCACTTATGGGGTCTCATATCTCCTAATAACTAATTTGAAACAGCTATGCCATGGTTAAGGTTTAAATCAGCTGATTGATAAAGAAATATGTGTCATTACATGTGTGTGTTAATAAGCATGCATTGCGGCATTATATTCATCATTATGTTCTATTAAGAGTTTTAGATAAAATGCCTTAGGGAAAGTGTGCCCAGCATTCTTACAATTAAACTCAACCAGAGCAAAACCTACTCCAGAGAATAGCCTCACTGAGCATTTACAACACAAGAAGTTAACATCAGCATGGCTTGATCAGTGGAACTACTCCGATACTCAATCCATCAACCACCATTGTTCCAACAAGGTATGGGAGATGTATAACAAAGCTATTTGAAGTGTCTTACTTTCATTCAGTAATGTAAGTATAGGATAGTAAAGGGATTCTTTTCATTTCCATAGAAATTCTAGGACATCTGGATGATTAGAAATTGTGGAAAACGAAAGCAGAAGTGCAAAGACAGGCAATGTCTCCAAGGAACTGCTTTTCAACTAACTTGTTTTTTAGTGGTTAAAATGATTAGAATCAAGACTTTGGAAGCTGAACTGGCCTATGCATAAGAGATTCTGTAACACCAGCAGCCAAAGCGCTGTGCAGCGGTAGAGGAATATGAGATGTCATGATGCAAAATCAGCATTAGGCCACAGGGACAGTCAAACTGCAAGTAGACAACAGAAAGAGAGAAACAAAACAAAAAAAAAACCTTGGAGGGACAGTGACAGCGAAAACCAAGGACAGAAAAAGACACATGCTGAATTTACCGTGCTGAAGTCTTGCCAATGTACAAACCTCAAGAGAGACGTTGTAGGAAAGGTTAACTCCACTGTGAAATTCAAATATCACTGGCACAACAGAGACAGATTCAAATAAGCGGTGCATGTTTACATATTCATACAAAAACAAAACATTTAGCCAACCTTCACTCCCTTCTGTTGCCTGTATCTAACATTTCACCCAAAGTATGAAATCACTTGGAGATATTAGTGCAGGATAACAAGAGGATTTATTGGGATAAAACCACTCAGCATGGTAGAACGGGACAAAGCCCAGCACTCATTTGTGAAAATATTATCGTGGCTGGGTGACGGGGAGTAGAGGATAAAAAGTTGCCAAGATATGGCACTATAGCAAAATCATCAATGATCCCAAAACTTTATTTATTTTTCATTTGGGGAGTTGGGGTTGATGATGGGGGTTGCGGTTAACAGAGTAATGCATTATGGTTTTAATCAAACTGAGTGCACACTGAAAGTGCTGACCATATAGTCTAACCTTTTGGTCAGGGAAAGAAAAGCTTTATATGTGTGTGTGTGTGTGCGTGTGTGTGCGTGTGTGTGTCTGTGGAAGAAAGTTAAAACAAAATAGTGCAGACAAATGAGGCGGGACTGCAGAACATAGGGGTACAGCAGTGTAAAACTTCCTGTGAGTAGAAAACAAAGAGCCGTGGTGTAATGCTACCATGCTTACAAAGGCTTTATATGAAGATGAACTCCACTCATTTGAGGAACAGTAACTGTAAACAAACAAACAAAAAAAAAAACAATGAATACAACACAAAGTAATATGTTCTGTATTATGCTTATAGACCGGATCATTGATGATCTATACTGGAGATGACTTGCTCTAGACTAGCTAAGGGTCTTCCTGTTTAAAAAGGAAGTATGTAGTTTGCTACATGTCTTTCACTTGGTGTACATTGACACATATGAGAAACTATAACACTCAATTTCAACTGAGGATCACCACTCCTAGTAAACCTATGGAGATCAAAGCAAATTTGCATATCATGCCCATTTTAAAAACAAAACAGAAATGCACCCTCCTTTCCATAAATAATCACAAATTTATAGACATCAAGAGTCCATCATACCTTTCCCAAATTAAAAATTTCACCTTGTGAGGATGATTTATACTGTGAATACCACATTTACTCCACATCTGCTTCAACCTTGTTTTTTTTGTTTGTTTGTTTTTTGTTTTTTTTGTTTGTTTCTTTTTACTTGTTTTTTTTTTTGTTTAGTTTTTTGTCTGTTTGTACTATTTGGTCCCAAAACAGAGTCAGGCTAGGATAGGGAAATATGGAATATGAAAAAAGCCACAGCAAAAAGATTAGCAAATGATTGTTGCTGTGGAGGAGACAATTGAGGATTAAGTTACCACTGGGAATTTCAATGCACAAACATGTCAATAATCAACAATCCTGAACAAAAATAAGAAATACCAGTATGTAAAAGCTCTGATCTGCTGAGATTGTTCTCTTCAAATAATGTATTTTTTCTACAATCACCTGCTTTATTCTGCCATTTTCAAGATGATTAATGGAAATCAGGAGGGAAAGTATAAAATTGCACTGAAAGGAATAAAATGATCATATACCACTAGTAGCTTTTATATATATATATATTCTGAAAGTAATTCATACTGAATATGAGACTTGGTGACCTCTTAGCATAAACAATTTGTGCATTACATTATAAATGCATCCAGTCTGCTACATGCCTAATGGAGCTGAGAGTCTTTTTTATCGCCCCCCAGTGGCGTGAACCAACACTGCTGCATTAGAAGGAGTCAGAAATTAGATGCGCAAATGCAAAGAGCTACTTCCAATCATGTTTTCACTTGCCCTCCCAATTACTGTTTATTAGCCTAAATCAGCAGTATGGTTAAATAATGAAAATCACAGCGTGCCTCACTGATTTGGTATATCCTCTCTTTTCATCCACTTCAGGACCAGCAGCATTCACTTGACTTGTGCTGGTATAACATTTTCTGTGTCTTTTACCTTCCGGTGACACCAATAATGTATTGGCAGATACAAATTGCATGCTATGACATCCAGCAGCTGGAGATCATAGGACAGAGTACTAATAGACAGAAAATAAGAAACATATTTTCCAGAAAAATAACATTCTGTTTGCCCTATCATCACTCTGTTCTCTGTTGTTTGATTTGGTGCTAATCTGAAAATAATGAGGAGCTGAAGTAAATTTCGGTGTTATTGCCCTCCACTACTTTCTGTCTAGCACTCTATTGGTTCATTAGCTATTCTTCCATCTCCAGGAGCATTATCGCATGATGGTTGGCCACATCCTCAACAAGCCATTTTTAACAAGACACCAAATGCACAGCCTGTCAGCAGCGCTCCACACACAGGTTTCCGTGGCATCAACCCTTTCATCATTTGATTGAAGACTTTGTTTTTATTAAGAAGGCTATACCAGACGCATAATCACTATACATTGATTTAACATTACCTTTACAATTAAATTCTTCACTGAAATTACAGAATAAATATATGCACATTTTTCTTCAAATCTTTGTGAGAGAGAAAACATTAAAAGTGCCTCCTACAAAGCCGTTAGTGGGTGACAATGGGGAATCCAGAAGCAATGGAGGGGAAGTGGGCGGGAGGGGGGCTTAACAAAGTGCGTGGAAATATCCAGAAAACTTGAGTATTGTCTTATAATAATATTCACAAATGTTTTACCATCCGTGCGTCGGCGCGTCCTTTTTACGAGAAGCACCCTGATATAGACAGAAGTCCTCATTAATAATAATAACCATATTAATAAGATATAAAAATTAAATAGAACACTGAACTGTAAATGCGTTGCAGTATCTCTGTTCATAATGTGATGTGATAGTTCTGAGTAAATCCCCTCGCTTCCTGCACTGAAGCGAGTGCATGCAGCAAACTGCAGTTCATTTTAATATATGTATTTTTTTTTTCCTCTCTCGATCATTTCCTGCAAAATTTATGTGCACGGCCTCCGGGTGTTTGTACATCCTAGTCAGGGGTAAAAGAGACAGAAAGAAAACCACCAAGTCAGGGAGACGTCCAGCTCCCGTGTAGCTTGCACGTCATGGTAACTCCATAAAAAGGGGTTTTAGTGACAGATGTATTTTAGGATGTTTTGTATGTTTTATTCCCCGGCGCCCCTCTTGTTCCTCTTTTGCTCTCGCTTGGGCATATAGAGATATTTATATATTATAAAAATAACGGCTGTTGACTTTGCTGGCTACTCTGAAAAAAAGGCACTTCATTGAAATATCTGAGAATGGCCTCTCCACCAAAGTGATTTGGGGGGAAACGTTGTAACTGTAATATAATATTTTATTCTATATCATGCTTCTTTTTCAAGTTTATTTTTCACTATCGATTTGGGTGATTTTGATTTGAGGGTGGCAAAGTGAATGTGTTGACTTTTTTTTTCTTTTTCTGTTGTTGTGTTTTCTCCGTGGGCTAAAGATGTTAAAACCGGTAAGATTTTTCCAAGACTTCGAGGTAATCCGGCTTGGTTTGAAGTTTGGCCCTTAACTCGAGGTAATCGCTTTGGGACGGGTCGGGGTAGCAGCCTTTCCCCGCCGTGAAAAGCAATGTCTCCTTCAGCCGTGCATCCTGTTGTAAGTCGGGGTACTGCATGCCTGGTGGGTGCGCATGCGCCACGTGCATGTCCTTTAGTTTGGGTACTGTCCCATACAAACAGTCTACAAAGCCCACTGTCGGTGTGGGCCTCTGACTGTCAATCACTGTAGGGCAGAGCCCCCCATTCTCATGAAATCCTGCCATGTCGGCTGTGGTGTGGTTGACCGTAACGATGGTGTTGAGTTGAGAGTTGGAGACGGCCAAAGTCCATTCTCTCTCTTTCTCTAACAAGGTTCTGTAGTTACTGTTGCTACTGGTGCCATTGTCTTTCTTCTCTGAAAACTGTGCTCTGTCTTCCTCCGCTATCTCCCCCTCTCTAGGCTTATAGATGGGGTTGTTACACATCTGAGTCACAGGGTGAGGGATGTAATCATAAACGTGACCATGGGCATGTGTGTGATTGGTGTGAGTGTGTGTGTGCATACTGGGTGTTGGTTTCTCCGGTGTGCCAGTGTTACCAGCACTACTTTGCCTTGGTGGATCCTCAAAAATCCTGCACTGCATCTGGATCCCTGTCAGATCTACTTCAGAACGTTTCCGGAACGGCAGTTTCTTCCTGCGACGGAGAACAAACGCAAAAAGCCCGGCAGCAACAAACACAGCAGCGATGAAGAGGATAAGGAGGCTCAGGATGAGAACAGATAGTGGAATAGCTCCTCTCCCACTTGCCTCTCCCATCTCAGAGCTGCCTGTGGTGAGGCCATCCCCACCAGGCAGGGCTGGTGAAGGAGAATACTTAAGCTCAGGACAGATGACCTCAACCTCCAGAAAACGCAGGTCCTTACCAAAAGCAAACTCGGGTGTCTTGCAGATGACATCTCCAACCACGATTACAGAGGAGAGCTTTTCCAGCCACTGTTTCAGGGGAATGATATCACAGGAGCAGTCCCAGGGGTTCTGATGGAGGTCAATCTGGACAATGGAGGTCAGGTGCTCTAGAACACCACGTACAGGCAGGGAAAAGAAGTAGTTGTTGCGGAGGTTGAGGCGTGCAAGGTTGGTGCCAGCAAAGGCATCAGTGGGAAGGGAGCGTAACAGATTGTCATTGAGGAAAACTAGCTGGAGGTTTGGCATTAGGGAGAATGAGTTGGGTTGTATCTCACGTATGACATTGTACTCAAAGTAAAGATAACTCAACATCTGAAGCCCCCGGAACATCCCAGGTGTGAGCCTCTCAATGTCATTTCCGTTCAGATATAAACTTTTTAAGTTTGGAAGGTTAATGAAGGCGCCCTCTTGGACGTAGGATATCCGATTGTTTCCTAAATGCAGTAAATCCAAACTTGAGAAATTCCAGAAATCAGAACGGTAGATTTTCTGTATTAGGTTCCCACTGAGATACAGTTTCTTGGCATTGAGGGGCCGAGGCAGGAGCTCAGAGATGTTGTGAAACCCTTTTTCTTTACAGTTCACTGTTAGCCCCAGGTCATTGATGTGAAGGTTGCAAATACATCCAGCTGGACAAATTATGGGGATGGGAGGCCGTGTTTGGTAGCCAGCAATAGGGGGTTGGATGATGCCTGGGTAGATGCTACGAGGGGTTGGGGGATTTTTTGTGGGCCGGGGGCGTTTGGTAGGCTTCACAACTCTGTCCTTGTATTCCACAGAAGATGCTGTGTTGTGAAAGGAGGAGAGCATTGAGGAAGGTTTAGTGGGCCATGTGTTCTCACTGCTAAATGGGATCCGGGGAATTCCCAGCTTGGCCTCAATCTCTGCATCGGAGAGTAGCGGACAGAGCTCACTGCGCTTGATTTCCCTTAAGTCTTTCCCATGTAAGTGGAATGGGTACTCACATGTGATCTCACCCACCAATGCTGTGTAAGGGATTCTCTCCAGCCACGTTTTTAACTGGACAATTTCACACACACAGTTCCAGGGGTTCTCCTCCAGCTGGATTTCCATTAAGCTCCTCCCAATATACTCCAGCATGCCCTTGTAAGGCAGTGTCTTTAGTCTGTTTCCTCTCAGGTCCAGATGTGTGAGTGACACAGACCGGAAAAGATAATTTGGGAGCACAGGGATCAGATTGTCATTCAGTATGAGCACTCTCAATTTGTGAAGGTGCCTGAATGCACCACTTTCAATCCTTTTGATGACATTGTAGTCCGCTTGGAGATACTCTAAACTCTCCAACCCCAGAAAAGTGTCATTCCGGAAAACTTCTAGTTTGTTTTCATGTAGGAACAGCCGTTTGAGTATTCCTAAGCCATTGAACGCCCCAGCATGGATATCTTGCAAGGCGTTATTACCCAGGTTAATGGATATGGCATTGTTGAGATGGAGGAAGCTGTTAAAGTAAAGCTTCCTCATGGAGTTTCTCTGCAGGTTGAGCTTGAAGGGCCGGCTCCATATCTGCAAGATCTGGCTGACATTTGTAAATCCTTTACTGTCACAGTGGACATGGAAGATGCCCTCTTTGACTTCGCAGTAGCAGGGCTCGAAGCAGGGTTCGTCGATCTCCTCTGAGTCCTCTAGTAGTGGGATCGGGGTGGTCCATCCTAAGGCTATGGTGCTCAGCAAGGTAACCCACAGCATCCTCGCTGACACCAAGGGGATGAAGTCTCGGCTCCAGGGACAGAGCCACTTCACAGCACTGCAACAGAGAAGAGGGGGGGACGGGAGGAGGAGGAGAGAATGGGAAGGAGGGAGGGGATCGGTACACACACACCCTCACAAGGGGAAGTTTGAGGTGAGAGAGGCAAACAGAGAGGAGGAAGGGTGCATTAGTTTCATTAGAATGGAGGACAGCTTTGAAATAAATACCAATAGGGACTACTTTAGATATTGCAATTCTGCTGGGTATTTCAAACAAAATCTAAAACTGACACTCTAGCATGGGTAATGATACCCAGCAACACAAACAAATCTCTACTCTCAGACATGTTCTGTCACTATAAAGGTGGAAATGTCATTTATTATTCAGCAGAAACAACGTTAAGGTCGCAATAAATCTCCCCAGAGAGGCTTCTGGCCATGAATGAACGAAGGAAACAGCAGGTGGGTGAGGTAACTGGTAGGTAGACAGTCCCTCTGCTGTATTTATTACATAACAGGGACCTCAATCCGTCATTCGGTAAATTAGACTCCAGAAATGTGTGGTGGGAATTAGACTAGGTGCATGATGGTCTAAGGCAGGAAGAGGACGAGCACGGAGTAGGTGTCAGCTTGGTGACCATTAGTGGGACGAGATGAGGACTGTTGGGGGACTTGCTGAACATCCATCTCGTTAAATTGAATCTCAGCACATTTTTCCATTCTCATCTATGAGTCATGGAAATCTGATAAAAATGAATAGGTAAACTGATGCAAACGCCACTACTGAGAGTGTAGAAAATGCAAAGACTGAATTAAGCCCTGTGCAGGTGTCAAAAACATAAAAAAAAATCCAATAGTTCCACTGATTCTGACACGTAGAGTATACCACAGATCTTGCCCTCGGCGTTTTCTTGGGTTAAATCCCGACACATAAACAAATAGGACGGGGGAACGTGTCGGCGTATTCATTGTAACGGAACCAGTAATTCCCCCGACCACCCGAAAAAAAAAAACTACATTCACCACAATTTATGCTGGCTGGCCCAGTTGTTGATGCCATTTGAGGATTAGACGAGCAATGGCGCAAGTAACGCGCAGTGGGCGAACCTCAGTCCTAAAAAATAATAATAATTCTAAAGAAAGGACGGATTTCAAAAGTAAATGACCATATTCATCACAATAATGAGGTTAAAAAAAATTATTTATTTAAAAAAAAAAAAAAAAAAAAAAAAAAAGATAGGCCGAAAAGGTTATGTTCAGTATGTCCATGGCATTAAGTGGGTAAAAGTCAGACTCATGTACATGCATGCACGCGCGTGCCTCTGAATATCTGTTCTATATGTTGTGACTTTTCACACACGCTCTTGCACACGCACTCATAAACACACTACACACACACACACACACACCCAGCGCTTCAAACTGGGTGCTGGAAATCCAGAGACGCGCTTGGACCGTCTGTCGGTGCAGAGTCGCTGTCCACGGTGTTGAAACCAAAAAGCCAAGCGGTAGGGAAAAGGGAAAAACAAGAGGAAAAAAATTGAAACGTATTGTAATTCCCAAAAAAAGACGTGACAGGAAACACGCACCAGGGAAAAAAGATCCTTGAACACGATCTCCTCGCTCCAAAATTGATTGTTTTCATTTCCCTCTCCATGCGTAATCCTTCAGGGTTTATTGATTCCGCTTCCAGTTTAGAGATTAAAAAAGCGCAGACGCAAGGTAAAAAAGGAAAAAAAAAGTAATAACGAAATTTAAATCAATTTACAAAAAAGCAATTCGTGCCTTATTATATTCCCTGGGGGTGTATCAGATCGGGCGGTATACGTACTTAGTTTAGTGGGATTCCAACTTCACATATCCTCCTGCGGCGTGTCCTGTTGTTGCCCGGTGCGTCCCACTCACCGTCCGATCCCGGGCTGCGAGGAAGAGAACGAGAGATGAGGAGGTGAGGGAGGAGGAGGAGGGGGGTGACCGAACCGTTAGAGAGAAACGGGAGCAAAAGGAGAGAGAGAGAGATGGAAAGAGAGAGCAGAGGAAGGAGAGAGGCGAGAGATGCGCATGTGAATGAGCCAAGGGTTCAAAAATCGGAGCTGGGGGACAGATTCTCCACAGCCCTGTACGAATTAAAAGTGCTGCCCGTCGTCAGTGGCATTCCCCCAAAAAATATCTCAAGCCTGAATTTATTTCAAAGTTAAGTTAGGATAACATGTAACAAGCCCCAGTTGTACCAAACCGTGAGGATCCTGCTGTTATCTACTGAAATCCCCCCCCCCCAAAAAAAAACATCGCTGTCAATACAGCAGAGAGCAGAGCGTTTATTGAAATACATGCCAAGCATAATGCAGTAGCCTTTCGTCGTGACATTGGCAGGAAAACGGCGGATTAAAAACAAAAACAACAAACGACTATTGATCAGTCGACAGCATGCCTACGATCCCTCGTCCTCGATACATGAAGAGAGCTTGTTGTCCCTTTTTGAAGTCCATGGCTATGCAGACAGCAGTGATCACACACACACACGCACACACACTCAGGCGCCCATCTGCATATACATTTCCCTTAAGATCCACTCACGCGCAGGCAAACAGACACTCACCTTAGTTTCGTTCTGCGATTGGAAAGCATCGGAGAAAAAAAGACCACTAGTTTGAATCTTGTTAGATCTCTCTCTTGCTCGTTCTCTCTTTCTTCTCCCCCTCTCTCTCTATCCCTCCCTCTCTCCCTCTCTCTCTCAGTGGCTGAAGCAAAAGAGAGGAGAGGGGAGAAATGAAGACGTGATAGGAATGCAATCTCTCCCACTCTCGCTCTCCAATGACTCTGACTCTCTCTCTCTCTCTCTCTCTCTCTCTCTCTCTCTCTCCTTTCTCGTCTCCCCCTTTTTCTAAGCAGTTTGCTTAAAATGCAAGTCCTCGACTTGTGCCCGTCCGCTTCCTCTGCCTCCCCTCTCCTCCCCCTTCTCCTTCTCCGCCCCCGCCGCCTCCCGGGCGAGCGCTCAGCAGCAGTGTAGCCGGGTGAGAGTGCTCTCCTCTCGGCTTCAGGACCGTGCCTCCTCTGGCAGGTGCAGCGATGGCAAGGATCTGTGGATGGTATCGGCTGCTGGGTCAGCTGCTGATTCTCTTTTCTTTTTCTTTTCTTTCGCTCTTTCCCTCTTCAGGTCCGTTTCTCTTCCGTGCGTCAGAGGAGTGAGGGACTGAGCCGGAGAGAGAGAGAGAGAGATGGAGTGGGGGTGAGGCGAGCGGGGGGGGGCAAGGGGTGAGAGACGCAGAGGAGAGAGATCTGGCGGTGAGAGAAAGAGGAGGAGGAGGAGGGGAGGAAAAAAAGAGTGATGGGGACGGTTGCGCTATAGTTCTGGATGCTGTCGAGAGGAGGAGAGGAAACGGAGTGAGGAGAGGAGAGAGCGAGGAGCACTCTGGCTCTCGCGCAGGGGGCGCGCGTCATGGGAAAATAAATAAATAAGCGTCAGGGAGCGCGCCGCGCCGTGTGGGTGAGACTTCCAGACCTGTGGATGACAGTCAGGACGCAAGACGACTTTCTCCCTTACACACGATACACTTGATTTTTATGTATCTATTGATCCCTTCAGTAACGATCACAATGATGCTCAAACCCTATATAGTGG
>OMNW01027027.1:3051-19908 GCA_900303245.1 Selene dorsalis
AAACCAAAAGAGATGGAGGTCCTGGCCAAACTAAGACTACGTTTACACGTTTTCATAAACAGACATTTCACCCTCTCCGTTTACAAAAATAAAATTTTACACACCTGTCCATTTACTGAAAAGTTTTTGTTTACACTGACCCGTGTATACACCGTATATGCCGCAAAGAGCATGCCAAACAAGAAGCTCAAGCCCATGTTAACCAATCAGAATCCCAAAAATAGCATCATCAACAACGTCTCTTCCTCTTTTGAAAAAAGTCGGCTGCCTAAAACTCAGTTTTTCTCAGTTTACATGCAAACATGCAAACATGCAAACAGAGTTTTCAAAATTTTCCACTCTGGCCGGAGTTTTTAGAAAGAATCGTTTTCAGAGGCCAATTCTCCATTTCCGTGTAAATGAAGGGTGCAAACGAAGGGAAATGTCTGACAAAATCTACCCAAAACTTTTGTGCTTTGTCTTTTTGGACTGTGCATTAATCCAGTTATTCTGTACCTCAGGTCCATAGCTCTGCCACCATGTTCCACTTGCTCATTTTGCCTGCTCAGCTGACTGGACTCCTGTATGTTTGTCTCACCTGCCTGTTCTGCACTGTGGATTTTTCCCATCTGCATGCCAAACTCTACCATATTCTGCCCGCCTGTCTTCAGTGACTTCATCACTGGCCCCCAGCCTCCAACAAGTTTTAAAATAAGACTTATTCTCTGCCAGTGCACCATGTTTTGATTTGTGGGTGCAGAGCCATACAAAAGAAAGCTTATATGGTCAGTTGTTTTCTCAAACAAAAGCTGTGTCTCAAATCATCCCAAATCGCAATCTTTTCCTAAACCTATTGTTGTTTTTCCTCCATCCTCTATCACAAAGTGAGAAGGATGCAGGGCCATGAGTTAATCCGTCCAACTTGATTTAAGTATTTATTTTTGCTGCATATATGTGTGTGTGTACATATTGTACTCACCATTTCAGATTTACCCTTGAAAACATAAGCTGCTCTAAGACATATTACGCAATGTAGAGAGGAGTTCATGTTAAGTTTAATTCTTTCAAAGGGGAAAAAAAAAGTGGTTGCCACTTTTTCCAAACAGACTGTTCTGCTTGAGCACAAATGAACACAAACAGCAAACATTATTCACTTAAATCTCAAACATCAGCAAACATCTAACCCCATGACTACAGACACGTCAGATCATTCAAATTCTCAAGGCGCTTTTTATTTTAATATTGAACATTTCAGGATTGAAGTGGAAGCAGCAAAAGCTCAAATATTCCTTTGTGTCATGGACAGAGAACACAGAGTCACTATCTGTCCCCCGACTATTAACTAACCAGATATCCATCCATTTTGATACTCAAGTTTTTGCCTTGGTTGTAGTATTAAACTCTTACTCTGCCTGAGATAGCAAACAATTATGGTGTAGTCCAGGCAGTATCAAAAATTATCACTGGCATATCACACTGATAATTCTTAATATGTGAGGGTGGAGGGGTCGGGGGGATAATTTAGTCTCTGTTTTCAAGGAAAGACTAAAAAGGAATAAAAGAAGGTGATAAACCTGAATTAACTGAAGGATCAGACTTTCACTCTGAGACACCAGTGGGGAGTGGATCGCCATAGGGAAGCAGTCCATAGGGGCACGGTGCTTCCAATTAGAGGAAACCTCCCTGGAGCCAAGGCAGTGGATGAGGATGAGAAAAGGAGCTGGTGGATCATGGTCAGGCATCCACAGTTAAGGTGGTGAAGGGGCAGAGGTGAGTCATAAAGTCTTTGTGGTGCTCGAATTTGAGTTTGACAGCTTGCTGGTGATTGGCTAAAGGCCACAAGGTCAGGCTGTGATTGGAAGACAAGAATGAATTGTGCAATCAGACAATTTTTGCTTAAGCTTGGTATTGTCATTACCATTAATATTTCCTAGAGCAAATATTAATTCTGAATTGTTAGCTAATCCTACTGCATTGCCTGAATGCAAAGTCAGATAAGCCACAGAATAAGTGCATGGCTGATCCCAGGCCAGAAAACTTGAAAGCAGGAAGTCTTCAACATTTCAGGCAAATGAAATAGAATTCAATTCTTTCCCATATTAGGGCTACATCTAATACACCCCATTCCCCTGTGTCTCGCTGAAATATCTTATGCATAAAAAAAGTCTGGGAATAGGGGGAGATGTTTAAGAGAAATTCTGTTTGATATGTGCCTCTGCAAAGATAAGAGAGTTAATGAAGTTGGAGATAAGTAATTTAATTTCTCTGCCACCTCGGTGGGGGAGAGATAAGAAGAGCGTAATGTAGAGGAGGAAACTGTTAGCTGAAACTGAAGGAAAAGGCCAAGCTGTTAGACTGCATGATGGGAAAAAAGTCCTGCTGGTCAATAATTAAAACTCATTACCGAGATGAGAAATGCAGTTTCAAGTCAGAGCCTAGTCTACTACAATTCAGCAATTTGTACAGATCACTGTTTGTGTGTACTATGTCCTGCTTCATCAGGATCAGCTATTGCTGTGTTCTTGGCTGCCAAAATAATGTTGGATGTCCATAAAAAAAGACACAGACAGAATCGGTGTCTTTCTCGATCAGGAGAGGCGATTCTAATTCAAAGCCACAGCTGACGGTGTGGACAGGCCAGCACAGCTTGTTTGTTAAGAGTTTGCTTCTTGAATGTGATCATTTCAAGGAAAAAAAAAGATGTGTTGCTGTGTGGTGTAACAATTTATATACATCGATGCATTGTGTATATGTTGGTAGTAGAGGTGTGGAGCGTTCTGTTGCACTCCAGAATAATGGGTAGGTGGCATTTTAAAAGCAAGAGAAGTGATTTTTTTGGCTGCTGCAGGAGGTTTTTCACTCTATCGTTTGGCCACTAGCAGTCAATAGACAAGTTCCCCTGACAATAAGCACCAAGTGAGTGTGAAAGTTCAGACGCAATCATTTCCAAACTGAAAAGGAAGCCCCAGTGCCACTTATTCTCCTCCAGACCCCCTCTTTTCTCTCCCTGTCTGTCTACATTCTTAGAGTCATGCAGCTACAAACTTTCACTCTTGACTTGAACATACATTTCTTCACCTCAGACTGCTTCGCCTACCTCTCTTTGTTTGGCATGTTACTATTGACTTGTATTTACATTCACGGCTCCACTACACATTGCTTTATGATATAAACTCCAACTGAACTGCAGATTATATTACACCTGGCTTGGACACTCTTTGGAGAGCATGAATCTGACCAAGTTCATACCCACATTTTCTCTTCTAACAGAATGCATAGGCATCTTTGTGATTTATACAAACATTTTAAGCTGGAAATATAAAGATTGCTAATTAAATGAAAGTGAAACTGCTGTTTTCACATATTCTGCCTGCAGGAGGAATACAAACTATATTTTTTGTAATGCGTATTGTGATTGTTCTGAACCATGGGCTTTGTGTTGTGAATAAAACTAAGCTAACTGCATCAGTGCCCCCCTTGAGAGGACGCACATTTTTATTGGAAGCAACAAGACCTTCAGGGGAGGTTGTGCTGCAGTTTCAGAAACTGTAACAAAAGCCAGATTTCTCAGATACAGAGATTTTGTTTTGTTTTTTTTGTCTTTGTAGGCCGGCCTGGAAGTTAGCGACACCCTGGTTCTCTTGTCTCTTGTATTACTGCAGTAAAAAAAAAAAAAAAAAGCTGTGACAAAGAAAACTTTATGGTCCTCAACACATTTTGTTGATTATCCTCTCAGATGAATTTTGAAGCCTGAATAAAATGGCTAGGGTGAAAAAAGCTTACATTAGCCTACAAACAAACTACATCATAGTAACATGTATTCAACATCACCACCACTAAGCTCTCATTCTGTAATTTGATTTAGCACTTACAGCCTGAAATGAGGCTGTAAAAAAGTGGACTGGAGAGTAAATGGTTTTTATGTTCAGCATGATATCTCAGGCAACATCTGTAGATCTGTAGTCTCATTAAGCCATCGCCTTAATTAAGGGATTTATAAGAGCTAAAAAAAAAAAAAAAGAAAAAAAAAGTCAGCTATTATTGACTCATTTTGTCCTAGAATAAAACAGGTAAATGTCCTGAGCTTATGTTAACCACACACATCAGGCATCTCATCAAAAGCCCATTCAACATACCCATTAACACAGCCCATAAATGTAATAAATGTACATGTATTGAATTTTCATTTCTGTAGATATACTGTAAAAAGAAATAGTGTTAAGTATAAAACAAGTTCATTCATTCATATAAGTACTTTGGTACTACAGGCTGTAGTACAGATTAATTCCTAAATCTGCAGTATATTTTCAAATTATATACACTACATTCCACAGGTCTAAGATATCTCTTGACAGAGGGGCATCATATGTATCTTCGATTATATTTCTAACTGGAAGTAAGACATGCAAAAGTATATAGGGCTCATTCCTGCAGCGCAGAAGAGAAGATGTGTTAATGCTCATTTTATCTAAAGGGAAATGGGGCTGTTTCTGAATCATTTTAGAAAACACTGATGAGGCGTCACCTCTCAGGACAGAACTGGCTCCTAGTTCATCTCACAGTAATAAATGTTCACCACAGTATAAACTCCAATGCGTGCAGCAACAAACACCTACACCACTGAATCTATGGAGAAGATGGAAAAGGTGGATTTAAGAAAGAGGCCAGGTAAACCTCAGTGTGATTTCCCATTGGGGCAGAAAGGATAAACTCCATGGGATTTCTCAGCGCATTCTCTCATGTTGAGGTTTGCCCAGCAATTGACCCAATGCCACACATCTTCCTCCCAAGAATGATTACCTGCTAAAAAAAGCAGACCTAGTTACATGCCACTTTCTCTGCCTTTTTATTTCCTTCTTTTGTTGTCACTCCTTCCTTTTTATGCTAATGGCACAGTTGTTATTTCGGCATTGAGAGAAGCTGATGAATTGCCTTTATATCTGTAGAAAAAAGCAGAAATACTAGATTGACAGCTCAGAATGACAGTTTCCTTGACTGTCAAGGGCTTTTTTACATATACAGTGGGCTGCCATCATAAAATACATAAATATTTTCTGCATTGATTTACATTTCCTTTACAGCAGAAAAGTCACCTTTTGCTTTTTCAAAACAGAATGGGCGGTGTATCGTAGGTACACCACTGTATGATAGTGTATTCATGAGATTTTCTATTTGATTTATTTTTCAGCAGTTCTCTCACATGCGCCAGAGCTCACGAATAAAGGCCAAACCCACCCTCTCTCTCTCCATTTGAAGGTTCCGTGTTAAGGAAAGCAGTGGGAAGTAATTATGAGAAATTGGACATGAAGTCGTGAAGTGAAAGTGAAAGGTAGGAAATGACTAGTACATGAGCGGCGCAAGGTCAACAAATCTGAGTGGAAGGATCGCTGAAATGAGCAAAGCATTTTGCCTAATGCTCTGATTGGAATTGCTGCAAACTCAGCGCTCTCTTGGATTATTCAAACTAAAAGGATTCTCTGGGCACGAGGGGTTTTATGGAAAACATAGGAGCTGGTTGTATTAACTTACACAATTAGCGGTGAACCTATAAATGCAGCTGAGCGAATGGATAAATGGTGCCTTTTTTCAAGAAAACGTCTTGCCACTGTGCCTCACATAAGAAAACAGGTTACATAAATATGATGTAGTTCCAACATAACTCCATGTATTGTATGTCATTAAAAACTTCTGTCGAATGATGAAAGTAATTTGCTGAGCTGATCTTTGCTACATTGCCATGGTCAGTTTCCACTTTAAGGACTTCACTGGACAGGCGTGAACCTGATAACAGCTGGATCCTCTGCCACTCTGCTGAGTGATGTATGTACTTTCTGCACAGCAACCGAGCAGACTGTGACAGATGGAAATGTAAGGAAAGGGGTTTTTGAACAGCTTGCTGCCACACACTTGCACTTTCTCACTCTCGCTCTCTCTCTTTCTCTCTCAAACACACACACATACTCACACACAGTATGCTCTCCAGTCGGTAGGAAGTCCTGAAACTGTCTGCTGCTAGCCCATGAAATAAGCTGCTCCCACACTGTTCCACCATGTGCTTTAATTTTGGGCTCCAGTGGTCAGAACTTCATTCTGTGACCTGTTTTTTTTCTTCACTGAACTTCAGAGGTGTGTTTTCCCCAAACTTACTTTTCAAAGTAAAACTGGAAATCCTGTTTATGCCAACTTCCGGATTACTCATGCATCATAAGACAAAGATATTAAACTCCAGGTTTTACCGATACTGTGATACACTGCTATAGTACATATTAATCAAGAGATGTTGATGTATTGGGCTTCCTGCAGTAAGAAATCTGTTTTCTGTAAAAGAAAAAAGAAAAAGAAAGACAGTTATATGTTTCTACATATGTTGATCAGATGTCATTACAAATTAACAGGAAGTAATGTAAAGGGTTTAGAGGTTAATGTATTTACAGTCTAACAGTGGGAGTGGTGGTTTAAATCTTTAAAGCTTTTTTTCTTTTTTTTAATTCATGAACATTATATTTTACAGGCCATGCATGAGCTGCAGCTGGTAATAGATTGACTCCAGCTCTGCTGGAATTTCTCCAAGAGCTCTGCATTGGGCAAGGGGCCATATTTTGATGTGCCCTGTGCCACTGCCTGCCAAGATTGTGTCATAAAAATATGCATAGTATGGATGCTGCTTCTTCGCATACTTCATGGTGAATGAAACGCCAGGACACACGCAGGGTGTTATCAAGCGTGATTTCACAAGCTACTCAACTTGCACCGCCTCCCACAGTAGCTTATTGACAACCAGCACACAGGCGCCATGGCACGTCTGACCAATAAATCATGAACTACAGCCATCATGGTTCAGTTTATCACCAATCCTGCTGATGAAACCACTGAGTAGCTGCAAGCTTTTATTCTAGCACCACTTAGTACAAAGAATATAAAACGTGTTGTAAAATGTCTTCAGAAATCTGCAGAAAGATCTGTTCATAATAGACCACGACAGTGCTGAGCCCTATGATCTACAATATATATTAAGAGGAAATGTATTCAATGTATTAATTCATATAGACTTTTAACTTTATGGAATGAGGGTATTAAAGTTACCACTGTATGGTGGGTTCATTTTAACTGAGTAAAAGAGGTGGATGTGTTTATATTACTTTGAATTGTTATCAGGCCCGTACTCTCCTTAAAACTTATCATCACTCCTACCGATGAAATACATAATAGTTCTGTTGATAGAAAATAATCTCTCCTAAAAAATAGTAGCCTATTGCACTTGGTCAAAAAGTAAATGGTATTTTCAAGTTCTTGGTAGCACCTGAATGCACCATTCCACAATATTTGTATGAAAATCAATCCTTCTTGATTGCATATCAGCGAAAAACATAAATCCTGTTCATACATACATCTTCTCTGAAGCTCAAAGCATAATGTTAGAGTCAGATCAATGAATGACTGTACCATAAATAAATCAGAGACTGCAGTGTTTGTGTATGTTTAGATGATAAGTGGTCAGAGGCCAGTGCAGTCCCTTCCACAACGGCTAGATAAAATGTTGCTGCATTCAAATGCTCCTCAGATTCCGAGCTCGGCATCAAACATCATCCCCTCGTCCAGCAGCAACACCAACTGTAACTCCGCATCACATATTTTCTTCCTAGCTTGCTTGCCCCGGCCTGTCTGCTGACTATCTGATAGCGGCTGACTGTAGCTTCTAATCTGCCCTGAACACAGCACTGCCCAGAGGACCTATCATAACCTCTTGTCTTGTAAACACAACAGTGGCTAAAGGTCTTGTCAAGCCACAATCACACCACCTGTTACCCAGCAAGAAACTGTACTTTCTTTACTGTGAAAGAGAAAACGTACAAATGGCTCCTTGAAATCAAAATGTGAAAAAAACTAGAGGCTATAAAGAAGACATGGTGTATTTATATTCCCATTCTTAAGACAACACATTCATAGGTGATTCTAGAATCTGTGTAACTTAGTGGGGAAAAAAGCTGGTATCATTTCTCTGACTAGTCTAGCTCGAGCTACATACACAGCAACTAACGGTTACAGCGTAATATACAAAAATGAAATGTTGAAATGAAATTTAATAAAATAAATTGATGTGAATTTGCATTTGCATTAAAGAAAAAATCTTACATCACCCAGCTGTTTGCTTGTCTGTCCCTTTTTTATTTTTATATGGCCAATAATTCAACTACTTGTGAATTGGACAATGTGAAGTGCTTAACACTTACAGACTATCAGAAAAAAAAAGTTACACCACCATTGCGGTATTCCAGTTATCCTGAAATAAAAATTCCAATACAATCTATATGTCTAATTTGATTGCAGATTTATAACAATTTCCACGGAGCTGCTACTGGCTCTGGTTAAAATGAAATTAGTCTCACAGTCAGGCATCCCCCCTCACCCACTCCCCCACCCTATCCCTCCACTCCCAGTCAAGAGCCCATTAGTAAACCTGTGACAGAGTCCATTCTGCTCCAGAAATATATGGCCCTTCACTGACCTTGTTTGATTACATCGCTGCTCGCCATTTCTCTTTTGTGTGTCTAAGACAGAACCTCCTTAGTCAAGTTACTTACCCAGGTATCAGCCCTGGGATTGATTTCTGGGTTGTTTTTCCTGTCATTAGCATTAAGTGTAAGAGACAAGTGACAAAATGGAAAATACAGAGAGGAAAACACATTTTCTGCCTACACCTTAACAGGACAAAGAAAGAGACTTTTACTGCCTCAAAGCTCAGAACAACTGCAATACAGCTGTGAGGAGCTGATACTGTTATTGATCAATACTGCGCCCCTATGGCGCTATTAGAAATCCCCCCCGGGCTAAAGTGACACACAGTTATCTGGTGTTAAATATGACTCACAGAGTGTGACCCAGATGTGAGGATCTGAGAGGAAGACTTTTACCACTTTTGCACATCAGATAAAAAAAGGTGACACTTTAATTTGTGTTAGATCAGACGGCACAGAAATACATCCTGTAGTTTAATTACACATATGAAATGATGGATGGAGGAAGTAGTTGTATTTGTTCACATAAAATCTATATATGACTTCATTTGTCATACATATTGATTTCCAAGCTTGAAGCGCCTTTGTCCAGGCTTCGCACAATTGGATACAAATCCATATTTTTTCTCCTGGTCTCCTGCATCTGCGCACATTTCAAACAACTGAGAATCCAATGACTTGAGTGTGACAAGATGGCAAGATGGGAGATGTGTCCACTAATTTCCCCACTGCGACACTTCCCCTAATGGTGAAGTAGTGAAAAACAGGATGACAGTGGAGACAGTGATATTGCTTTCCCTGCTCAGTCATCAGTGTTACATTTCACCAGGCAACAAAAGAGACCCCTGGCAGTTCACTTGAGCCAGCACCTTGGCTCTCTGTGCTCATCCATGATAACACAGAGTAGCGTATACTGGTCCATTTTGTCTGGGACAGGTGGCTGCATGGAAAATTTGATTTATCTGATGCACATCTTTGTGCTCAGGTTCATGCTGAAAGACACAGATTCTGTTTACATCATCCTCGAACAGAACAGTTATACTGTGTGAATGCCAAAGACTATTATTCAAACTGTTATTTAGACTCAATATCCACATATCTATCTATCTATCTATCTATCTATCTATCTATCTATCTATCTATCTATCTATCTATCTATCTATCTATCTATCTATCTATCTATCTATCTATCTATCTATCTATCTATCTATCTATCTATCTCGGGATTTATTTCATGAATTGACATGAAAGAGTTGAAACAAACATTTCTAGGTTCTTTGCATAATAGTAAGTAATATGTCGCACTTTTCAAGAGACGAAGAAATATAAGGCAAGGCGAGGCAATTTTATTTGTACAGCCCATTTTTACAGTTTGTCTCAAAGGGCTTTACATAGCATCAGAACAACATCCTCTGCCCTAACGGTGTGTTCACACCGGATGTGAAGCCTCTGTAATCATCTACTATCATCTATACAGTACAGGAAACAAACATAATCACCTAGTAAATGTCAGCTGCTAGCTGACATTTACAGTATCCACTCACCCTTCAAGCGAAATTTAAACTGAGAGCCTGAAACCTTCTTGAATCAACATGAATAACCGAAGCAATTTTGGATTTGAATTACACATGCACACCCTCAGAAACTTTGTAAAAGGGTCATCCACTTACATTTCTGAGCTCCTGAAGTGATGACCTGCTGCTGCAAACAGACAGATCCCAAAGACAAACAAACACTGCATGTTTGCCCTGCAAGCTGTGCAGCTGTGATAATTCTCCTCCCTCAGTTTGTTATCCAAACAGGTGACAGCATATGCATACATTACCAGTTTACAACTCTGAAATGTACGGTTTGAGCCGGTATGATGGATTATTTATCACTGCAGGGAAAATGTTCTACCTCTAAGGAAGTCAGAGGTCAGCTGCAGGAGCTCAGAGGCCGATAATAGGGATGAGAGCTTCCTGACTGCCATAAGCGGGTCAAATTCAACATCTAAGCACAGTTAAAGTATAAACACACGCCTTCACTTTTTCACACTTTACATGAAATTCATTTAGATTTTCAATGGATATAATTGACTTTTCTATCCATACACAGTTTCGTCATATGCCTAATATTCAGAAGAGTCCCACTAATATCAAACTTTCTCTGTTTCACACCTATTGAGGTGCTGGAAACACTCACAGCTTTGGAAAATGTTTTATACACTTGATTCAACCCCACTGCAATTTGGGTTCTACAGAGAGTTCCTTGGTCTCCGTGGCTGGTTTTTGTCCTAACATGCAGTGTGAATGATTTGTCTACACAGCTGTGTGTATTAGTCACAACTATGCTCAGACACTGTAGTCAGCTACAGGATACATCTGGAGTGAGTCAGCAAAGGGTCTTCTACTTTTCTCAGACAGAGATTTCAATATTTGATAAAACTGCAAAAATTTCTGGAAAAAAAAGTGATTGAATGGAGGTTGTTGATTCTGTCCACTGAAAATTAAAACCACAACACAATTAAGTGCACAAATTGTGTCACATAGCAGAATATTTCCTCTTGACACAAAAATGAAAATTGGGCCACTCTCACTTGTTCACAGCTTCTTGAGCTTCTCAACACAAGCTTGAATTAAAACTAGCGAGTACCACTTCTCTATTACTTTAAAAACACAAAATAGAAGTGTGAAGATCATGACTGTATGCAGAGCTAGAAGCAACACAACCACTGAGTCGTTACTTATCACCCTTTGTATAATGAATTTTTAACCAGCAGTGTTTAATAATACACAATAGCACTTTACCAGAATGTAAGGACCTATATTTTCTGTTTCATGACATCATCTCATGTATGTGGGCAGGAGCAGTGAGATGCACGACACTGAGGTAAACTCATTCTTCAAACTTTCAAGGCACAGCTTCTTTCTTAATCATTTGCAATAATAAATAAAAGAAAGCTATAAAATAATAACTAACCCATTTCGTGTTCGTCTCTCAGTGGACATCATGTATCTGTAAAAATGTTGCAAAACCTAAATGACATAAGCTTTGATAGCTGAAGAAGCAGGCGTAGGCTAGATACCTGTCTAACTCTGTTGAATGTATGTCTATTTTGAATTCACTGTCAAAGTGTATATGTAAAAATATAACAGTAACATCACATCAACAACACAGACTATATCAATATCACACAATGTGACAATATTATCAACCAGATAAATTGTACTTAAAAACACATACAGTGCTGGTGTCTAACAGACCTAATGTATCTACATGTTGAACATCACTGACTACCATCTCTATTTCCTTCAACCCATTCATCACTGATATGCTGATATTTTTGACTATCCATCATTGGTCATATCCACAAATGTCCAAAAACACAGTGTGCTAGCATATTAAGTTATCTTTTATATTTACAACTTATCCCATGATAAAAAAAATAAATAAGTAAAAAATCCCTTAAACTCACCAGAACTTCTGGCTTGTGAGTAATTTCATATAATCATAGTTATCACTGATTAGGCTTATGAAATTACCCCTGATTATAGTGACACCTGTAGTTTATGCTGGAAAAAAAAAACAAAAAAACAAAAAAGAAATTGCAGCTGCTACTTCACTCTAGAGACAAGTTTCATATCAGGCAGATATCAGTGACATCAGGGGGGCCTAAACTACAGCGAGCAGTGAACTACACTTAACATATTCAACGTAACAAAAGAATATGTCATGTGCATATCGCCTGAGCTGTTTTAAGAATTCTTCTTGAACCCTGGCAACCTGCAGAATTATTTTTTAGATGGTCTTTATTTAACAGTGACTGCTTATCCATTCAGACAGTCACAAAGCTGCATGAATAGGAAGCAGTGGAAAGTGGGGGAGGGGACAATAGAGGCAGAATCTCTGTGTCTGTTTGGCCACTGTTGTGTTCAAGTCTGAAATATCTCAACAATGGTTTGCTGTTTCTACACAAATAGTAAAAATTATACATTTTCATTAATTAAATTTAATTTAGTTTCCATATCATTATCCCATAGTGAACCCCATACTTTCCATCCAGCATCAACTTACAAGTGTGGTTCTGAATAAACCATTTCGACACCTGTTAGATGGGTTGCCATAGATGGGTGCAGATATGTCCCCCTCAGGGCGAATTGTCACTTTGATCTAATGCCATCATTAGATATTTTTTTTGGGATGGGTCTTATTTTTGTTCCACACCTGGTTCAATGTCCCAAATTTCTGCACACCTAATGGCATACCCATCTACAAGTGTAATAGAGGCTTCAGTGGTAGCAGCTCATTTAAACAGTCTCACAGAGCTGTTAGCATGGCTGTTTAGTCAAATCAGAAATTTAAGGCACTGTTGAGTGGATTTAATTACTGCAGTGACTGTAAAATAAATCAAATAGATGATGGAAGGTGAATTTTTCATAAAAACACAGACAATTTTCCAAAAACCACATCTCACATATCATTTTGCATTGACCTGGTTATTGTATCTTACATACTATAGTATTTAAGATGAAGAATGTAATGCCATTACACTATCACTTTCTATTTGGGTCTGTTTCACATCTAACCCTCTGTCCCCTAAAAGCTCATTTTCACTGGAGCTTCTAACAAAAGTTCATATTTTAAAAGCCTGTGAACCACAGCACATCAGAGGGAACAACCATATGGCTCAGATCAAAACCTCCCCTCGACTGAAAAGAAAACTCTGCTAATTAAACGCTTCCTGATTAATTCAGCCACTCTAATTAGATGAGAATTTATTCCACATCAATATTTCACTATGTCAGCAGAAACACCGCCTTGGCCATGAGAGAACTGAGAATACTGCTTCTTTTTTACCAGCCGCCCCCACTGCCCGATCACAGACTACCACAAATACACACACACATACAAACCTCGCCTGTTCCACTTATTTAATCATTTGTCTTCTCACTGTGATGAGTTTTCCCTGGTGACTGATTTTGAGGGATGGGTTGATGCAAGAAATGAAAAGTCAAAAGTTGACCCAGTATTTAAAGTCTGAGGAGCCTCTGAACTTATGATGAACGGCACCTGAATTACTGCCAACATGCCATTAAATACATTACGCTCTATAAATTGAAGCTATGAATCATCTAACATCCCCTGCCTAACAAAATAATCATTCTTTTGAGGAGGATGTTTGCTATTTTGAATTCAACTATGTGCCTTTTTTCTTACATTCTATTCTATTGTGCAGAATGATGCCCACGTTGATTGGCTATTACCAGTGCACTGACATTGAGTCCACATAAATACATACATTTTTGTCTTTTCTAAATCAGAATTTATTTCTCAGAGTCTTAATAAAATGCCTGACAAAGCTCATACAGCTGTTACTTCTCAGACGTCTGAGACATCTGAATAAAAGTTTAATGAGTCAGGACATCATTCATCTCAAAAAAAAGACTGGAGCCCTGTCTTTATGGAAGACCTCTTCAGAGTGAAATAAAAAAAGCATGTACTTTGAGGGGCACTGCATTTGACATATTTCACTATGGCATGTATTGGCTAAGTTTTTGGACCACTTGTGGTCGCAAGGAAACCGACCAAGTAGGCCGTACGTGCTTTGGCTGCTCATGTTCTGATCATCACTGCTGGTGATCATTGACAAACCATCAAGCACTTTAACATCCCTGCTGGTCTACTCTACTTATAGATCTCTTTTGTTAACCAGCTCGTACACCTTTATAAACCCCTAACACCTTAACATCTAAAGGCAATTTACAGTGGCGAGAAGAAAAGTAGGGTGAAGCCATAAAGAGGGAACTCCACACAGACAGCTGCTGTAAAGAGACAGTGCTAAACACTGCACTGCAAAGAGAAACATTTTAAATGTGAAGTATCAAAACTATTTTCTTTTTTTTAAATCATAAAGCTGATGGGTCATAGGGTCAAACTAAGATCAAAGTGGTTTCCATTATTTAAATTCATTCTCATCTCACTCTGTTTCAAGTGTTCAGTTCCAGATTTTAATTATTTTTTTGTTAACACCACATGGAAGTATAATGACATGATTGACAGCTGGGATTAAAGCATAATTGGGTCATGCTGATATCCTGGTGGGACCTTGATACCACCGCTCCATCCCTTGATCACCAGTGTGAAGCTTGACTCCAAACAACATCAGCAGCACAAGATGGCAGTTCTTAGAACATATTTGCTTCGTCTTTGCTTGGCCAAGAGAAAATTGATACATCTTAGTGTACAGACCATTGGCTTCAGCTGATAACTTCCAGTGAATTAAGTTAAACCTAAGTTAAATTAAACTAGCCCATCCCTGGGAACTGACCAAAACACATTATGTGCCCACAAACACACTACAAAGGTCAGAGGCAGACTACCTCACAGAGTGACTCACTGCTAATGAAGCTAAAGTGGTTGTGTACTGCCCAACATTTGTGTTTCCACTCCCCTGCACTGCTGCCCACAGGCTTGGTTAATTATCTCCTTTGTTTAAAATTGGTCTCACACCAGCCTTGAATGTGCTGTTAGTGGGGTGAATGAGCAGTTTGTGCTTGATCAATAATAGGACTCCTGTGTAGCAGTGGAAAAATCCCACTTTCTCACTTCATGTGCGTAATTTTCTCTCACAGTGATCCCTTTTTTGTTCATGTTATTTTTTGCCTTCAACACTTTCCTGGTTAGTGACTCCTCATCTTTAAATCAAAGGAAAAGGCCCAATGAGGTTTTGCATTGCATAAAACACAATTATTTTGACACAACACAATATGATGTCTTTTTTTTTTCTTCAGTGAGGAAGTGAAGGGTATCATTTGTGGTCTCCTTAGCTGTTTGTGGTCTAGGGTAAAGCCACAAGTTGGGAGGTTTGTGATTATTACTGTTGACTCTCACAACCACATCCATGATTCTTGAGGAGAGAGCGAGAGGTAGGCAGAAAGCAAGCAATTTGTGTCCAAGGTTTGGTAACAGCAGCACTATGTCTATAGTGCCACATAAGTACTATTGTAGAAAAAAACATACATACTGTACAAATAACTGTTGTATTGTAGAAAAACTCTGCAGTATGTAGAGCCAGCCAGTTTTATTAGGGAAAAAAAGGTACACCTCACACTTTGAAAGTAAATATGATTTCATAGTCCTTACAGGGAAATCCAAACAACTGTCTCCAGCTACATTTTGTTCTTGACAAGGCATCACAACATGAAACACAAAACCAACCTGAAATGTAGCAGAGAAAACAACGAGAACATTTCCCTCCTGCAGTGAAAGTATCACATGTCAAGCAGTAACAAACAAAATATCTCAGAAATGGAATAAAATGTACATTTGTCTGTATTTCTGTCATGTATTCTTTCTGTGAATCAAACCTCTGTTTTTCCTTTCCTTGAACTATGGAATGGAAACTAGAGCTTGTGGCAGGGATCTTAGTGCTATCTGTCTGTCTGAGTCTGTTGTTATGCCAAACTCATTCAAGAGCATAACCATGGACGGAGGACTGCACAGTGACCAGTTAAATTAACCATGGGATGCCAGGAGGGAGAGAGCGCCATCTTGGACAGGGCCATGCCTATTTAGACAAGGCCGCAGGTGAGAGGGATCTCCCTAAAGAGGTGGGTGGAGCTGGATGAGAAGAACCTGAGGAGGGAGGAGCACAAAGAGGCCAAACAGAACGGCTGTGTTTTCTTGTTTGACTACTGACCTATCTGGAGTGTTTCTCTGTCTCCTCCTGCACGCTGGGACAAACACCTGCCCCCTCTCCATGGGGGAATGGGTGAGAGAATTGATGGCTGGAAAGCGTTACTGAACAAAATAACAGCACCATTGTCAGTGTGCTGCTCTTCAGTGTGCCTGTCCATCCTCACAGAAGGATGAGTCATCAGACTCTACTTGGTCTCTAATGGCAGCGGATTGGAGTCTGGCAGACTATTGAACAAAGCCAAACGTGTCAGTCTGGCAGTGACAAATAGGGCATCTGCATATATACTCTATCCAGTCTAAGAGCATGCTGGCCAGCTTATATTGAATAGTTAAAGGCATTCTGATTAGCTCTGTTGTGTTTCATTCAGTGAGGATAGTTCATTTGTGTTTTATTGTCTGAGGCTCTTCTGGAGGACGTTATTCTTTCTCAGCTCTGAAAGTTGTAGGAGGTTAGAATGTTTTAGGTGCCATGAATGATAAAGAGATGTTCTCTTTCTTTTAGCCATGGAGTAGAACATAGATGAACAATACATTGTGAGAAAGGGAAGAAAATCCAACTTTGATATTGTGTCAGTATTAAAGAGCTTTACTGCGCTAGCTGTACGGGGTTTGATCACTTTCTCTTATTCAAACAGCATGGGCAAAGAGGTCTTTCAAATGTCTGATTAAGAGGCCAGGCTTA
>OMNW01027032.1:14829-34515 GCA_900303245.1 Selene dorsalis
TGATCCACAGTCCCACACCAAAATAATACATTATCTTGACAATTGTTGTTAATTTAAACTATTCCCAAAGTTGTGGCTAAATTTTATTTAGATTAATGAATATTCATTGTCCACAGAGGATGAATGATGTTTTATTCATGAGTGCTTGACATTATTTTAATGACACCATTAAGTCAAATATTCAGAAAAGCAACACCAGATTACCTTGGAATCTACTGAGTATATTCTTGCTCCCAGGGCCAGCTCTACCCAATTTGGTGACCTAGCCCCCTCCCCACACACACACACTCACACACCATCATGCAATTGAATGACAACAGCCATCTGAACAATCACAACAGTTTAATCTCAACAACAACAAGCTTTCAAGTAACTCTTTTCAGTGGCACCCCTCCAGCAGATGGCGCTCTAGGTGACTGCCTATATCGCCTATGCCAAGAGCCGGCGCTGCCTGCTCCCTGGTGGTTTAATCTTAACAAGCCTTTTCTAGCAACATCTGAAGGGCAGTATTTAAAGAGATAATTGTTAATAATTAGATGGTCCATTGGACATTTTAAAAGATTTTAAAAGACTTATAAAAGACTATAGAAACATGATATGATTTAAGAAATGGCATGGTTATTCAACTTGTAGTATATACAGGTGTACATGGTGAGTGCTTTAAGTCATCGACTCAGCATATGTGAAGTCTTTTCTGTGGCCTTGGTTGAGTCAAGTGACGCTCTCCCGTAAATCATCACAGTTGGATCAAGATGATCTCATCTATATACGAAAATTTTTGAGTCAATAAAAACCATACGAACATTTGTAACCCACATTTGTAAACGTATTCTAAGTATTTTTCATGGGCAGCCATATCCACATACAGACACATTCAGCATCCTTACCCTGTGCACCGCTGCGCTGCAAAAACAAATATTCATATCTCCTGTGGATGAGGCCTAATTCATTGTCCATTGAGGGGTTAGATTTATGGTATACATCTCTACAAAGACACAGAGACAGAGAGCAGCTCACTGGGGAATACCCTGGCCCACAATATTGATGGGAAGGTTTTATTAATATGAGCAATGATCGAGAGCTGTCAGCGATGATGGATGATGCTGGAGGTAAATGGTCAGACGGGTTCCTCGCCTCACCGTTCATCTGTCTCCACAACAGCTGCTGTGCGTCTTGCCAGAGGGGCGTGGCTGTGTCGGGTCGCCGAGGGGATGTGATGTGATGTGAACGCTGCCTTGCACCTCCAACATTATTACAAGCTGTTTAGGGAAGAGCCAGCTCAGCAGCCCAGCAGCAGCAACACCAGCGCTCTCATCCTCTGTGTGCGCCCAGCGGATGTTTCTTATACCAGCTACGGCTGTGTCGGTTTAACTCACAATTACTCTGTTATGTCCAATTAGTCTTGTAATCACGTTGTTGTAATTGCCGCAGCCATCGCAGCTTATACTACAAAGCAACGTTCGTCACAACATATTGATTGCATCTACGCCTGATGGTCTTAATCTTAGGTCTCACTGGACCAAAGTTCTTTTTTCAACTCCACTGAATGTAATTGTCATCAAAGCAGTATGCTCATCATTAGGCAATTGTTAGGAGGGGGGGGGGGGCTTTTACATGAAAAAGTCTAACAAGATCTGCATGGAAATAATTGAGGGCACATTGTGATGAATGCTCATTGTTTACCAGGCAAGCCAGACAAAGCCAGGCCAGTGGGACTGATCCCGACTCAAGCTTGGAAGAGGAAATATGAGAGGAGGTTGTGAGTTATTTGTTAAATCAGTCTCATATTGATTCAAGCTGCTTATTTTCATCTTGTAACATGTGTCCATCTTTTAAACATATTGAAGAACATGATACTTCACTGTCTTCAGATATATATAAAATCTAAGACATCAATAGATAGTCAAGTTTTTTTGTTTTTTGTTTTTTTTATAATTGTCATATGAAATTGAATTTTATGTCAACAACCATGTTAAGTCTAGCCTGAAATTATAGCCAAAAAAAAAAACACACAAATTACAGCTGTGGCCAAAAGTTTTGAGAATTACACAAAGTTTGCTGCTTCAGTGTTTGACACTTACGAAATGGTTGCAATTATACTTCAGTACATAACAACATCTGACAAAAAGATCTACAAAGGCTTTTATTGACAACTACATCAAGTTTATCAGGTTTCTTGGATGGTTGTGAGAAGTTGCTCTCGGAAGATGTTTTGGTACCATTCTTTATTCATGGCTGTGTTCTTAGGCATAATTGTGAGTGAGCCCACTCCCTTGGCTGAGAAGCAACCCTACACATGAATGGTCTCAGGATGATTTACCATTGGCATGGCATCCGGATGCCCCAAACAATGGAAAAGGGGATTCATCAGAGAAAACAACTTTACCCCAGTCCTCTGCAGTCCAATCCCTGTAACTTTTGCAGAACACCAGTCTGTCTCTGATGTTTTTCCTAGGGAGAAATGGATTCTATGCTGTCCTTCTTGACACTGGACCATCATTCAAAAGTATTTGCCTCGTGCACTCACAGCTGCTGGCTGCCATTCCTGCCCTGATCCCACAGCTGAATCAACTTTAGGAGATGGTCCTCCTGGCGCTTGCTGGACTTTCGGGGGTGCCCTGAAGACTTCTTCACAACACTTGAGCCTCTCTCCTTAGGTTTAAGAGGGACTTTGCAATTAATTGCAATTCATCTAATTACCCTTCATAACATTCCAGAGTATATGCAAATCACCATCAGAAAAACTCAGAGAGCCGACTGTGAAAATGAATATTTGTGTCATTCTCAAAACTTTTGGCCATGGCTGTGATGCTGCCCTTATCAGAATTTGATCTAGTGACAAACCCACAACTTATGGTCTTTCTTTTCCAACCTTGGAACTCTAGCAGCAGGGAATTGTTTTCAACAAAACCACAAAAATACAATCATGAACCCTCTGGACACAAGAGACACTAAATGTCAAATGGCCAAATGGTAGAAAATTGAATGGCAAGCAAATAAAAAGCAGACGAGCCAATCAGAAGAGCCGCTCAGCTGACTGTTTTCTGAGTGATCCAATAAAAATATAGCAAAGAAATTAAATCCTCTAAGGCTGGACATGGGAGCTGTGCTGGGAGGATGAGGATGAGGGTCCTGACTGTTCTGTTGTGACATCACAAAGATACAGAAGTCCTGACAGTTGGTTTTAAGGCTCAGTTTCTGAATACAGGCTGTTTGTTTCTCCTTCGACTGAGGATTTGATACTTTCACAGTATTAATGCAGAACATACACCTGCCTCATAGTCAGGACAAAAACAGTGAGGGACCTTTCAATAGTCATTTGTTGACACAGTTACTATAATAGCTTTACGATGATGTAATTGTATTTGTGAAATCTCCAAAATCTGAAAATCACATCTGTGACCTCACATCTGTGAACGCAGCTAAATGAATTAGTCTTTGTATTATATATATTTTATATTTGCAGTAGTGTATTGTGTATTGTTTTCTGTCACCTGCCCAGGGACTAAAGACGTAAATTAGCATTTAGCTAGAACCTGACATGTTTACATTTGCACTGATGTTAATTAACACTACTGGCCCTTTCAAATAAACAAACAAATGAAGGAAAAAAGGCTCACACACAGCACATCACACACATAAAAATGATTTTCTGCTCTGGTAAAACAAGCTGTCGTTGAGTCTTTTAATGGATTTTTTTAAACACCACACAACAAAATTTGATGTGTCTGTGTAATTTGGGTAAAATAACCACTTGAATAAACAAATGTAACAGATGTGATATTTTCTATAAACCAGACATGTGTAGCGACAGAAAATAGAGCCACATGTGGAGTTAATGTCCATGAGACTACACTGAAATAACATTTATGACACTTTTAAAGATCATGTATTAAATCTGCTGATGTTGCCTGTTACCCAGCATCCACCAGTGAGACACTGCATTCTGCCTCATGACACCACACTGTGGCTTTGTAATAGATAAACTACCCTGGCAGCCCAGCTTTGTTGGTGATATTAGTGCAGATAGTATTATGACACCTGTGATGGATGATATAACACGAACAGTGCAGTGGTCTCCGCCTGCTGGTGGTGAGGAAGGTCAGGGCTGAGTCGCCGCTCTGCAAATGCTCAGCCGGCATGGGACAACTCATCTGAGAGCACAAGAGCTCACTCGAGAGTGTGAGACTGAAAGGGACGAAATGAAGCAGAAAATTCATGAGACATCTCTATGCGCTGGCTTTGCTTTGTCATTTTCCAGACGTCTGGTATATATACTAGCGGTCACGAATTCAGGACACCCCCATTATTCCAGGTTTTATTGAGATTTAAGCTGCTCAAGCCCAGTGAATAACATTAAGTGGTAAAGTAAATGGTAAATTTTAAATTCAAATAAAACTAAATTTGCCAGAAATGAACAAACGGGTTGATTTCCAGCTTTCCTGCAGCAGTGGAAGTACAGAAAGAATCCTACTTGTTGTCAACTGAATAACCCTCAGTCTTGGAATAAACTGTGTTACTATACCCTCTGATGTATTATTGGAACAATACTATACAGCATGAAGTACTTGTGTATTCTGCAATTAACTGAATGGTGAGAAAAAGATAAGTAACAATGGAAGGTTGGTCAGAAGTTCATCCTACAGCAACATAATGAGCTACGACCAGTCAGTGTATCCAGCACATACTTGGGGTTCATTTGTGTTGCTATTTATGTACAAGACTAGACAAGTCCATTGTGTCATTTATGTTGCCATGGATTTTAAAGCAGCACGCCCACTATGGGCAATTCAGACACCGCTGACGACAGACAGTGGAGGAGGTTCTGATGGTCTTTTAAAGAAATCGAACTACATCACAAAACCAATCCTCCATTAAAAGAAAAGAAAAGAAAGTTCAAATTTACATACACTGCCTCATGATTTCCTCATTTATATCTTCTAATTGATTAAATGTTTTTGCAATTTAAGATCAGAAAGACCGAATCCTCCAAGTTTGACTGGTGGACTGGTGACCCTTATGATCATAGAAGCTTAGTTTATCTCTAATTTTGTTCACTATCTAAAAAATGTTTGACTAGCTCTAGTCCAGCAGGTTTACTCTCTTACCCTGGGATGGCAGAGGAAAGTTGTATTTTTCTCTCCAACATCCCATTCTGTTAGTGTTCACAACTGTCATTCCATTTAACAACTTGTAGGATGTTTAACTGATATACCATTGTATTGTGTTAAACTAGTTCATTTTTTTTCTCTCTCTTCAAGAGTTTTTTTTTCTTCCCACTGCTTTCCTTCACTTTTTTTTTCTTTCTTTTGCTTTATTCGCTTGTTGCAGGGTGTCACGCAGAGGCCAGATATTTAAAGTAAAGAGAGAGAGGTTCTGAAGTGGTGCTCAAGAGAGATGTCTGCATAATTCCACCGAGCAGATGAATAGGATCTTTCAGTCTGCAGCCTGTCAATCTGATAGCTTTGAAGTGTGCCAACTTCACACGAAATCCCAAACAAAAAGTGGCAGTGGGGGTGTGTGTGTGGGGGGGGCGGTATGATCTAGGGATCCAGGGAGAGGGAAAAGTTGATGTCTGTATTCTACATAAGAACACGATGCTGTTTCCTGCTATAGTTTTCAGCTGGCGCTTTATTTATGGGCCTAATGAGGAGCAGGCACTGGAGCCGGGGAGAGAGAGGAATGGTTGAAACATTCCCACAGATCTGTCACGGCAGAATTATTGTGCTGCGACAAGGCTGTTATTTCAATTTGCATCTGTAGGTCTTCAGATGGGTCTCTCGGCCCCGGCGTATAGTGCACAGTCATCAGGCAGACAGGCAGCGGGTGAGAACTCTCACTTTACTAGCAAGAGGTTAGAGAATAAACTCTACTTCCTCACCATTATTTCAAATGACCTGCAAGTTAAATTAAAGGAGCTGTTTGTAAGTTTAGCTTTTGCTACACAGCTAACGTTAGCATTCACAGGTGATCACTTGGAAAAGTTGTGAGCTCAGCGTTGAACCTGATTCAAAAGCTGTTTCCAGTCATGGACGGAAATATCATTGTTAACTCTGGTCTTATAATACAGTGGTTGTCAACCTTTTCAGGGCACTCAAGCTTAGCTTCTGCAGTTTTGGCAGTAATGATGGTCACACTCACTATTTTTGTAAAATGAAAAATGTCTTTAAAGGTCACTTAATAAAATGCTATTTAATCGGTTTAAGTGCTCCTTGCAATTACACCAAGTACCACTAGGGGTCCAAATACCCCTTATTGAGAAACAATGTTATAATGTATAATGTACCAAAAATATTTGTTATACTATAATAAAGCTACTCAAATGATGAATGGGGCAAGGTCAGGTAGAACTACCAATACTGCAAGCAACACAACCCGACCACTGACCACTGCCCCCTCAGACACACACACACACACAAACACACACATATGCACACTATCTCTGTTTTGCCACAGCCACAAGTGTCAGAGAACACTTAAGTTCCATATCCTTTTTCATGCGATCAGATGTTTTTATGTTTTCATTTGTTTTGTTTTGTTTTATTACTATTATTCATTCATTCATAATTATTAATTTCGAATCAAAGAGTCTGAGTTTAAGTTTCTCACACCATGGGAAGCCTGTTCACTGCCCAGACTGTTGACATTCAGCATCTGTCCGGACTGAAAGGTTTCACGACACCTACAGACATGTTTGAGTACAATGGGGGAGCAAATGAGACGACCTTTCATACCATGCAGATGCCACAAGGGCAACAGAGAGGGAAGTTAACAGTGAAACTAGACCATTCAGTTATTATTCAAATTAATGTTACAGGTGACATATTCAGATGGAAAAATAACATGAGCCTCCTATGCTCCAGGCAGGAGGAGGAGGGGGAAGGAGGCTTTTCAAATTGCTCTAACTCCACAATAATTGAACACACTTTTTTTTTTTTTCTGACTGCACTGAGTCCTTCAAGCGACATTCATTACATCTGACTTAAAGGAGTGCATTACAGAGGTACATAGACTGATTTATTGCGAACAACATCTAACGCACGCCTCAACACTGTTTATAGCTTTGCACGGTTTCATTTTCTGGCGGTTTTGTTTGGTCTACTGAGAAATGGAAGACATTGAATCATTGTGTTAATTACAGCAGAGGAAAGTGATGCAAATGGAAAGCAAACAGTGTGGCTCAACGCCTCACTGAGGTATACTGTTAAACAAACTAATTACACAACATACTACTGCAATATTTTAACTCTGTAACCACTTTGATTTCACTGCTGAAAACATATCCAAACATATTTAGGTCTCTTCCATTGTTTATACAAGGAAATTTCCTTAAAATCATAGAGTATGTGTGTAGTATCTACTGAATGTTATATAACTTAACTATCCCTACTAAAAAACTTAAGCTGTTACTGAATAATTCACAACTGCTAACAAAGTAGTTTGGGAACACAGCATAAACAACTGGCTTCTTCTTTCCACACTCAACCAGCACAGTTGAATTTGGTCAAACTACAACATTAACTTTTCCCAAAGCTCCACTCACTTCATTAATGCAACTTCAAAGTTATTACAAGCTGCAACACTCAATACCTTTATATCAAGAGGGGCCTGTGATGTAAAAGGGTAAATTATCACTAAACCAGTCTGGAGTCTGTGGAGGGTTTTTTTTAGCCTCTTTTAGCTCATTATTTAGGTTTTCTGGACAATTTGTTCAGCACTCATCTAACTAATGAGCCTGCTTTACACTTACTGCCCTTCACCATGAGGACTAACAGTGTGGGGTTGACAGAAATGATCTTACCTGAATTTAGTGTCCTGCTCCTCATCTCTGCTTGGATCTAGAACCTCTAAGTTACATTAACTACTGCTACAGAACTGCAGCCCAGTTGCATTGTGACTAATGTTAACATCAAGTAAAAAGATTGTGTGGAATGAAAAATGAGTATATTGATCCATATTATCCACCGGCGATGTTTCAGTGCAACTTTACTTTAGTTCAATCTGTGCTTTGAGGACAGAAGATCACTTTTCATTTGTGCATCTGACTTTCCTCAGTTCAGTCTATAGTTCTATGTTTAGCCTACCATTGGCTGAAACGTTGCCATTCGCTTCAGAATAAAATTAAGTCTCTCAGCGCACTGTTAAAAAGGTTAACACTGTAGCTTAGCAACCATTGCATCAGTGACTGTTACTGTTAACTGTCTTTCAGCAAGGTGTCATCCAGGAAGTATCACAGTATATCATGGGTGATATGACATCAGTGGCCACAGAAAGCTTCAGACATGGTCAGTTATTTTCATGATTCACCACTCTAACAAGCTTCACGAAAGGTTACATAAAAGTAGGAGTTATACACATAGCAACCAGACATCCTCATGTCAAATGATGAGCCACCTCACTTGAAAGTAAACAATTTCGTATTACTGAGAAATCCCCCAGCAATCCCTCTCAACAAGCTTTATATATAAAAAAAAACAACAACAAAAAAAACAGTTCATTCTGTGTTGATATCATTATAGGTTTTCAGCCTTTGAGCAAGTGAAAGCCAGACTGACTGTAGAGGTACAGAGTGTGGAGACATAAAACATCACACCACCAGGCAATCCTGTCTCCTACCTTCAAAAGAACACTGGCATTTACTGCGGTACCACGATACACAGCGGCACAGCATGAGGATCTGTCAATACATAATCCTCACCTCCTTGAAATAAGCAGGGGACACTTCAACTTCCATGTCAACAAAATGTATAGATGACTACAGGTCAGACCTTTGGAAACTCGAAATTCAGAGAGTCCACAGGATGAATTTGCCAAGTGTGAAAATTACATAGAAGATAGAAGAGGCATAATATTGTTGAAGTTGTACATATTATTCTCAAGAATTTCAACAGCTTGTGTCCAGTAAATAACCAGAAGTGATATAAGCGTTTAATGGAGGAGTGAGATTAGGTAACAGGCAGCCCCTGGCTCTGTCTCATAAGCCATCTCCACACACCTCTCTCTCTTTCTCTCTCTCTCTTGCAGCTGCATGCCCGCCATGCCAATCCTCACACACCTGAATTAACACATGCCAACAAGTCTTATGTGATTGTGATGTAAGCAGCACAAAAAAGTCATGAAGCCAGCTAGTTGCCTCATTAGAGTCAGTTAAAATAGTTGAAATCTGTTAACGTGAGCTAACATGAGCCATACTGGCGATATCAGACCAAATAAGGCTGTAGCACCAAAATCCCTCAGAGTGTTGAATTAAGTTAAGAGCCTTGCTTTACTGATACCTTATACAACAGGATGCATTCACACCAGTGAAATAAAAGGCCGGAAAAATGTGTTTTGTCTAAAAAAAATATATAGAGTAACCAAAACTAAATTGATTAGTCGCATTAGCTTGAACACACTACGGCTGGGAATTCATTCTCCATCTTTTAACGTTGAGGTGCTTAACAAGTAGTTCTCGGGTTAAAGAGCTCTCCATTAAATCTCATAACACAGCTGCCTGTCTGCACTCCACTTCTACAACATAACGCCAATGATCTGTCAGGTCGACCAAATACAAGAAGGCATTCTTCAGCTTATCAACCATCCTCCAGAGGTTAATCATTTTTAAGCCATGAAAGGAATAACTCTTATGTATAGAAATTGTACAAGCAGGGATCTGAAAGGTTTGTCTGTATGCTTTTGGAGAGAAAAATTCAGCTCTTGGTGTCAATTGACCCTGCAAGCTCTTCATCGTTTTTTTTACTTAACAGAATACAAGATAAACAACATTGATTTCTACGCTGAAATTGGGCTCTGCAGCATCAAAGGACAGGACACAGGTCACAAAACAATGAGCAACTCAGATATTGAAGGTTAAGGCAAAACAGTCACTTATAGATGATTTGATTCCTCAGTGGTAATCTGACATTGTAGAGTCAGGAACATCAGTGTGGCCAGCTAGCTGAGGTCTGGGTGCAGTGAGAACCACGGGGTGAAAATGTTGAACCCAGGGTGAGTCATGAGATTGTCAGTGAGGTGTCACCGTGGCACAGTGGTGGACAGATTGCAGGCCCAAAGGTTGGGGGTTGATTGACAGTGTTGAGATGTAGACAGCAAACACTAACCGTAGGGCAGGTTCATGAGCCATCGGCCAGCAAGAGACAGTGTGCTAGGATGTCAGAGCAAATCAGGAACAGCTGATGAGTGGTCACAGAGGGTCATATACTCTAGCACAAAATAATAACCATACCCACAGGGCGGGGTTGAAATGAGCAGTCGCTCGTATCAAAAACAGTAGCTGAGGTGTTTGTTATCAATGCTAATGGCATGGAGATAGCAATGGCAATTATGGTTTCACTTTGTACTCCTCTTAAATGTAGTGGTACCCAGAGGATGGCTCCTAATGACTTTGGTGATCCCAAGGCATATCAGAGGTTTAACCTTTTCTGCTTATATTACCTGATAGATAGAAAAACATTGGTCTCATGGGGATCTGTGCTTTCGAGTGAAATGAACAGAGTTAATGTTTCTTCAGATATTGATGGTGCCCTCACATATGAATTGTCATGACACTGGTGATCCTTAACTTTTTGTTTAGCGTCACCCCCTGGTCAACATTGTCATTTTGTTCAATACTTTGGTTCATGATCAAGACTACTGACATTCTCATGAGTTTCAGCTGTACTTTGCGCTAAATTGTAATCTACTTTGACAAAATGACTTTTTATGTCCATATGAATATGTATGTACATTAATTAGACAGTTTTTCAAAGTAAAATTTTATCGTAATAAGCGATAAGGCTCAAGATTCTCGACGCAGCACATGGTGGCGCAGGGTGGCGAACCCAGCGCAGTGCTAGTTTCGTGCAGCGCAACACAGCACGCAGTCAGTTTGGCAGACTGCTGTGCGCCAAGATGGGTGTGGCGACACAGCAGGGGGAGGTGTTGACAGATTCAGCTTGGCGCAGTGACAGTTTCACGCCAAAAGGCTGCGCAGAAAGTGCGCTGAAAGCTTGCCAGCTCCAACATGGTCTACTTTCAGCACAAGGCGGAGCGCAGCCGGTCGAGTGGTAGTTTGGCTGACAGACTCACACAGTGCGCACACGTCACCAAAACCTCACAGCCAGCTTTCCAGAATGTCAGGCAAGATTTTTTTTTTTTTCACTGCATCAGAGCTATCATTATGTGCCATATGATTAATTAGCGCCACCCAGCTTTTCCTGTGAGAAATGAAATCAACTGCCATGAAGATTTCTATAAATCTCATTTGAAAACACAACGTTATGAAAATCCAGGTTTGGAAAATTTATTCAAATGACAAAAACAACATCTAAGGTTAAATGTGGAAGGATTTTTGACAGGGAAAAAACAGCTATTAATCCAAGCACATCATTTAAACCAAAATCATGAAGAACCCCTGTCTTACCTCAATATTGCAGAGAGATATTTTGGTATTTTATTTAGTTTGGGCAAAGATGAACTTTCACTGTGCACTTTGCACAACAGATATTAATGAGAAACATGCATGAAAAAAACACATAGTTCATGGTCTCAGTAATATCATTTAAATGAAATTCAGCTTGGATGTTTTCGTTGGTCTTTCTAATATTATTACTGCAATTACAGAAGAAGTTGCTGCTTCTTACTGCATGAAAACCTGAACAGCATGTTCAAGATGTGATTAGAACAGTGCCAGAACAGGCATGGGAGAGAAAATGAAGCTGTTTTGTTTGCTTATGGTTATTTTATATTATGGAGATATTTGCATCAACATCTTCATGTAGGCTACTGACCAATTAAAACATAACGACACCTCACCAAGTCAACTGATAGACTATGCAGACAGTATTCAGTACTGCCTTAGACTTAGAAAATGAACAATATTACCATGCATAACCACAGCATCTCACATTACACACACACACACACACACACACACACACACTACATTTAGCTTTATTTATCATTATTATTATGAGTACAAAATTAATTTAACTGGCATATTTTCAGTTTCACATGCGCAAATTGAAAATAACACATACATAAAAAGGATACTCCAGTGTTTTAGAAGTGAACTTGAATAAAGTTGGTGGAGTTGTGGAACAAAGGCCAAGAATATAGAAAACAGTCTTAGCACAGGTCAAGGCTGCAAAAATACTGGATTCCACATCTCCAGTAATGCAACCTGATAGCATCTTCTCTTTGACCTGCCATGTCTGGTAAAGCTCGCTTCTTTCAAACTTGACTTTGAAACATCAGCTTTCATTTGTATCCGTGTTCAAGCCCAAGTTCAAGCAACCCTGATGACTTTACCAGGATAACTTTTTCAGACTTTAGCAACAACGTGTTATGCAAGTTGATATTACACCACAGAACAAAGAAATTGAAAAGCAATCCGGAGAAATCCATGAGCTGTTCCCATCTCATTCTAAGATGCAGCACTTACTAATATATCAGGGGTGTCAAGTGTGTGGCCTGTGGGCCAAAACCAGCCCGCCAGAGGGTCCAATACAGCCCGCAGGATGAATTTGCCAAGTGTGAAAATTACCTAGAAAATAGAAGAGGCATAATATTGTTGAAATTGCACATATTTTTCTCAAGAAATTTCAAATTCTTCATAATGTTTTGTAAAAGGGTAGTTAATTGACTTTAAACATGTTAAAAATGCACGTGTACTTCTTTGCACTAAAACAAAGGGAAAAATTTAGTTTGTTTTACTGCTCCAGCTTACTTGGAATCAAACTGGGCTGTATGTGGCCCCTGAACTAAAATGAGTTTGACACCACTGTAATATATGTTTAGAGAAAAAACAGACTACACTCACAGGAGATAGTAAATTAAAGCAGACTGAATTTCTTGGTGATATTTGGATTAAAGAGGGGAAATGCTCTTCTACAACATGAAAAATGAGCGCAGGCGATTTACTGCTCTGCTTCTTATCTTCTATTGTGAAGCACTTGATCTAGTTAACTGTTCACTTCACAATAGTGGTTGTCGCCGCAGCAGACGCCGTGATGACTCGGCCCGAGGAAATCTCTGTTGTTTGAGGTCTGACTGTAGCTGCTCTGTCTGATAAAGCAGAGCAGAGGCTTCTCCAGCCAGCCCCTATCTCAAATGCAGCAGCTAATTAGTCTGACAGCCTTAAGATTCCAGTCAGACAGACTGGTAGCTCAGCATCAGCTCATTGTTGCTACAAATTACAAGCTTTTAGACATACAAATGGCTTTTGAGTAAAAGGTTAAACCTGCACTTATTAATATTCTATATCAAAGATGGGTTGTATAATGATGTGTAACGTGGAAAGTGTTACTCAAACCCACAGAGATTTATCACTCAACTCATTTAATACCCTTCTCCCCTTTTTTTTCAGCAACTTCACTGTTTTGGTTGATTACCAACTATAGGTGGAGAACGATTTTGAGCATCAAAGAAGGCTGATAATCCCCTTTAATGAAGTCCAGAAGCCACTGTAAAAAAAAAAATTGTGTGGTGAGTGGTGGAAAGAGTCAGAGAAGAAAGAAAATAAAGGAGACAAACCGGAATGAATGGAAATAAGCCCTGGAGCATGAAACATATCTTCGTCCAACGTAAAGCAGTTGGCACTGAGACACACCACAATCACTGCTTGTGATGCACCACTGTGCAAAAACTCTTAGATTCATGTCAGCTAAAGGAGATTACAGATAAAGAACTTGAAATTTCAAATGGACATTCATCAGAGTGGTATCTATCTTTTTAACCAACTCTCCCTCATTTCCCAAAAACTCCTCTAAACTCCTCTAAATGTTATTTAACTGTACCTGGCTAGATCCCATATGTGCTTTGATGAGGTACCCCTTTAATTTTCTGACACTTCTTCTCTCTGTCATGCTCACTTTCCATCCTTGCTCAGGATTCAGATGCAACTCTGAGGAAACAATATGGGCAATGTGGCTCATGCAATATTTTCAGCGCAGTCACTTTCACACTTTGTGCCTACTCACTTCATTATCTCGCGGGTGGCCCTCTCTCACTGCGCACTCAGGTCTCGCTTTATCCAGCTGCCAACTCCATCTTACACCTCTGATGCGCGGGGCCGACATTCTCTGCACACGAAACTGCCCATTTCTATTTATACAAGGTGTTTATCTTTGCCAGGCTCCCAGCTTTATACATACCTGCAATTAGTTGCCAGGTTTGAAATGGTTCGCCCTTTAATTTCACGACTGCTTCTGGCAAAAGGAAAGGGAGGGGGGGGAAATCACAAGGTGTTCCATTTTAACATGACCTCTGAGTGAATAATGGGGTCCTTCAAATTGGCATTCTCACACACCATAAGATGCAGATTTAACATGGCTTAGCTCACAGCAGGTCTCCTGGCAAACAGGAATGTGACGCTACTGGGCATTGAGCATTGGTTTAGCACACTGTAAATGTGGGTGGTATTTTCTCGCTAAGTCTAAAAAGAGAATGTAAGTATCTTCAAACAAGCATAGAAAATGGGAAATAACAATCTGGATGGTGGATCAATCTGTCAGCATTTCCTCTGACCATGGATACTTTTGTTTTTTTTAGACTTTTTGGGGCTTTTCTGGCATTTTATTATGACAGAGACAGTATGAGACAAGCAGGGGATGAGTGGAGAGAGGAGGTGAGGTGGGGTGGGAGGATGGGGGTAACATGGAGCAAGGGGCCACAAGTTGGATTTGAATCTGAGTTTCTGTGGTTGGGTCTGAGCCTACATGGTACGTGCTCTATGGAGTGATCCACTGCTGACCTCAAGGCTGCTCTTATTCCTAGACACAAAATAAACTTAATTGTGCTCCCTTTAGTTAATCATCAGTTCCAGTGTTTTTGACAGCAAGTCACCTTTAATTAAAAAATGGGGTGTTGACAGCAAACCTCTAGCAAAATAACAGTGTTAATTGTAAAACACCTGAAATGAGTTCTTGTGGTCATGTGATATGACTATTATACCTCAACTCCAAGCATCATGTCTTATATCCAGATAAAATCCATGAGATTTAGGACGATGTTTACAATGTTTGCTCCGTCTTTATTTCCCTGGCTTTATGCAGCATAATGAAGCCTAACCAGGCAAATGTTTGGGGGGCCCAAGGGGAAAGGGGCTTCTCATATTGACACTTCAGGACACTACACAATGCACCGCTGCTAACCAAAACCTCGCTCTGTGGGGCCTCTGATGATACGCTGTGGCTAGCATGATTGCCTTCAGGGGACATCTGTAAATTTTAGCATCTGCCAATAGTCTGCATGTGGGTGGTGAGCTTCATTGATGGGGTTCAATAGGCTTCTTTGCCTGGGGCCCCCAAAAGTCTAGGATCTGAGTCGGCCCTCCTCAGCTCCTCCAGTGCAGAAGGATGCTAAAGTAGCTCAGTAGTCCTTGTATTTGGAGACATACTATATATTTATTACAAAATCATGTCAAATAGATTGTTTAGGAAACTGTTGACAGTAGCTGGGTTAGATGTCCAAACCGGATAAAAATGCTCAGTCGGAATAAACAGGTCCAAACCAAATGGTATGTCATTCGGTTTCAGAGGGGTAAAATATTCCTTCTCCCAAACTGATCAAAAGAAAATCATATTATGTAAACGGTGAAACAGAATGCTGTCTGGTCGCGTTCTTTTTGCATGTGTTCCGTCTTGAGGTAAATTCGTAGTGATCTTTCCGCCACCAGCCCACACAACTTGGTGAATGAAAGATGCGTCATTTGAAAGTTTTGTTTCCACTCAAGGTCAGAAAACTCCAGAGGTACAACTCGTTCCCACCAGTCTTCGCCCTCCGCAGCTTTCTGGTCTTACTGTAGGATGGGCAGTATGGGCAAACATCGCAAAGTGCCAACAAAAAGGCCATTTTCTATTTGCCTTCTCATTTTAAGTGCTTCCAGTAGGAGTGCTTTATTATCAGGCTGTTGCTTGAATAAAAGTGTCAAAACAATGCCAACTACTGTGCTAATCAGACAACAGATATCCATCTTTCATCCATCAATCAGTCACGCAATGTTGTGTTTTATCTGCACATGTCACAGTCCGTTCTGAATAAATGCAGTGGCACATGTACACAGCAGATCACAATAGATCAGGTCACATGTAAACAGCTGACATGAAACTTTCATTTGGAATCAGAATGGAGAAAAGTCTGCATGTAAATCTGGCTGGTGTTGTCCTGTCTGTTGGAGCTGGAACTGTGCAGTATTCAGAGGTTTGAATGGAGTGATGTGAATCTCATTTATCCATACTGATTGATCTTAATTGTTGAAATTATTGTTTTTGAAACACTAAAGCAGTAGAGCACTGTGGTAAGACACTCCCTCCCATCTGGAAGTAATTGCCACATCAGCTGCATAGTGGATCTGCTCTCAGCCTCAGATTCCACAGTGTTCAGCCATGTTTGCAGCAGAGCTCTATGGACCGCAATATTGGTTTAAGTTTACATAATCTAAATATTATAATTGCACAGGAGATGGTTTGAGTTGATCTCCACTGGGAAAACCCTGCAGATGCATGTCCTATTCTTGATATTAAGCCTCAAGGAATGGAGCTGGGCTGTGAGGTGGTGTTGACGAAGGCAATGTGGAATATATATATTTTTTTAGTAAATCACAAACCCATTGTTGATTCTTTCACAATTTGATCCAGTCGGACCAATGAATCTCATTCCCAAAGCCCGTTCACATCAGTGGGAAGACAGGATGTCGGTTGAGTTCAGCAGATGTCTTGGATGAATGCAGCATGCTCTATCTGTGGGCCCGAAAACACAAGTAAAAGGAATCCCATGGAAACTTTTCCAGCCTTCAAAATGTATGCAACCACGTCTCAACTGGGTATCCAGTTCTCCTAAACACATCAATGCCTGATATGCACATGAACTGACAGACACTCACATGTACTCAGTCCTGAAGGTAATTGATGCTGATGGTAAATGCTGAAAAACTGCCAAGGATACACCTGAAATGCTCCACTGTACTCAAGGTTAAAATAAACAAGTGAGATGTAGATGTAGATGTAGAGTTTACAGCCAAATCAGTGGACTTGTTTGGTGTGATCAGCTCGCTAATGTGCTGGACGCCAAAAAGCGAGGGGGCATGTCTGTGTGTTTACAATTCACGAAAGCAACGTTAACATAAGTGCAGCTCAGACAAAGTACAGTAACGCACTGGTTAGTGCAGCTGAGGCTGATGAGAATATCATCAATCATTATGGTATCTGGTCACGAACAAAAATGTTGCTTGAATTCAGAAAAAAGTGACTCTAGATGAGACAAGTAAGGGGATCAAATTAAAGTTATGACAGTCTGAAAAAAGATTCATTTCCCAATACAAGTGAAAACCTTGACATGGTGGGGAACATCAAAGCCAGCATGATTCAACCTCGGCAGGATGTCGGAGGAGAAAAGTATAAAATGGGGAACATGAATATTTAATCATAATTTCATGGCGATTTCTCCAATAATGACCGAGATAAACCAAAATATGTCATGATAACCAAACTCATTAAGACGTATTATCTACAGATGTAGATGTTGACATTTTCCAATAAAACTGAGACAATTTGTTTGACAGTTAATGAGACACTGTGTAAGAAAAGCCCTTGTCAGACCCCGATTCGGCTGAAAAACTGAATAGGGTAATGTGAAAAAATGCAACAATATGATTTTGTAGATATTTGTCAGGCTGCGTTGCTTTCATCCACAGGAACTTAAGCCAACTATTCATCTTCCATCAGTTAGCATGTCTAGATGGCAGGACTGCTGGCGGTCCACCCGACAGTCACTGATCCTCTTGATTGACTTCATGTTAGGACCTTAATTCCAGTCAACGCCACAGAGCTCCATTTCATGGGGATTAATTGTGCTTGGCATTCCAGGCAGAAGACTAAAGACTCAAAAGCCCAGAATATTCCAAGCAGGTTGCTTTAAATCCCTTTTGAGCCGGGCGCTGACTTTAATTCAATTTGAAAAACTGATAAAAGACCGAGATTGATGAAGGCTGGATGGAATTCACTTTATTGCCATAAATTATAGGCATTAAGGTGGCTGAAGACTGCATTTATCAGTCATGTATTGGCTTTTAATAATATTTTAGCGGCTGAGTCTCTGGGGACGTTGTATGAATATAGCAGTGGATATTGTTAAACTCAGGGAAGGGAGGGAGAAATCAGTCCTGCAGATCTTTGGATCTTATCGCTGCACCTGTTATGGGAACGTCACTGGGCCTCTCTGAGGGCCTCTGGATAATAGAAGATTTAGCATTGCATAATTGATTTCAGCTACTTTGCCCGAACTGTTTCATTTAAAGGTACGGAACGTTAAAACAGAGCTTGACAGACGTAAACCCGCCTTCGAGAAAAGTTCCATAAAACCAATTCCCATATCATTCCTCCTTTTCTCACTTTTACTTTTCTTCCCCTTATATTTGCATTCTATTTGTTTATTTCTCTCCCATGAGTTCGAGGGAGAAAAACTCATCTCTAAAGTGTGGAAATGTGTGCACGGTGTTGGCAGCAGCATCCCCACTGGGTTTATGACAGGGGACTCTGTGGCAGTACCGGGGTGTGCAGCTGACATCACTGGCATCATCCCCTGACAAGCTCCGCATTTTAACATAAAGGCCCAATCAGTTCTTATTGAGCCGCAGGTCTGATATATTTCATTTCATCATCACCGCTGTTTGGGTTTCTGCTCCAGCAAAAACATAACAAGCATATATTCACAGAAATCACAGTCTTCATCATTCTCTATTTAAAGTCCAGCCAGGAAGTTTAAGCGTTTGATCTGGTGGATTTTACTTAAAGGAGCAGATCAACATTTTAGGAAACAGGCTTATCTAATGAGATGTTAAATGAGATTATCCAAATGTCTGCTAAAGCCTTTTCCCTAGATAACACAGGGATGCTTCAGAGGTATTTTTACAGTACCATGTCTCACCAAATGCAGAGAGCGTATTTTACTGTGTAAACAGAAATGACTTTCATTCACTAATTACTTCCAAATACTTTCATTCGCTGGAAAAAAAAATTGCAAATCTCACTGCAGAAAATTAACAGTTTGTTTTCATCAATTAATGAAATGCAGTGAATGAACTGAAGATAAATCTAAATCAAATCAATATTTGGTGTAATCACCCTTTATTTATATTTTTGACAGCATTCTTACTTTACAGCATCTTTGAACACCTGCCTTTTGCACAGTACTGTATATATACACATGAGTTATATCAAATAAGACCAAATCTATGTGTGTAACCAGAGTTTCAAATATTTTATTCATCTGTGCAGTAGGGCACCATTGTTATCCAAGTAACACTAAAAACACAGCAGTTGCCAACAGTTTTGAACTATGCAGCACACTTTGACTCAGACCCACAAACACCATCCTGCTGCTGGAAGTGTGGAAGCACACATTGAAGAACTAAATATGGATTAATCCACAGTTCAAATATATATATATATAAATATATATATGCTGCTTTCATAGATTTACATCCTTAATAGAAATTCATGGGTGTGTTGACCACAAGAACAGTGTGTTTTACCACTGTTTATCACTGTGCTTCTGCTTTTGTGAAAAATTCCAAGTTCAACCTTTTATATGAAACATCTGTTCAAGAAGTGGTGACTAATATTTACAGTAGCTTAAGTGCAAACAGAAAATGGAGCAACCTCGGTTGCATATCATCCTCGGAGGAAGTTTTGAGTTTACATTAGTAAA
>OMNW01027032.1:48201-61746 GCA_900303245.1 Selene dorsalis
ATTTAGCTAAACAAAGGCGCCATGTGTAAATTTGTGAACTTAGTTTACAAATCCTTCTGACTTGTTATTGGTGTCATAATAAGAATCCATGTTTTTGCAGTCCATTCCCAGAGATTTGTAAACTGTGCTCACAGACAATAGATACAGTGTCTATGATGGTGAATCTGTCCTTAATGGGGGAATTTGTAGATTTAGCTGTTCCTACCTGGCCAATATTCATTTCTTTTACTCATTCGTGCAGCGTCCTCCAGAGCTGTCTCTAGAACAAGCAATGTTAACTGTTGTTTTGCTTCTATTTCAATCGCTTCTTTTCTACTACTGAAGTTGGCATGGTAACCAGCTAACCAGAGAGTCAATGTGGTATCCAGTTCAGTGAAGGAGAAGGCCTTGCACTTCTTAGGGGATGTATTGTAACCGGCCATGGCTGAGGCTCTCCGCAAGACTGGTAAATGAACAGCTGTTAAAGCTTAAACATAAAAATCAAACTGATCCTTTTAATTCATACAGAAAGAAATCATTTCATAACCACGCACACAGATCTGTAATCAGTGCAGATTAACACACAGCTCTTTTTTGCTTAGCTGACCTCACGGGGCATCTGTATCCACACTGTCACGTTGCCTTTTACTTTAGCAGGGCCTCTCTTTCCTCTTGCTGCCTTATTGCTTTGAAGTAAAGCCTGGGCAGAAAAACAAAAGAATTGATTCTTTCCACCAGCTTTTCTCAAAATGACCACAAGCAAAGACACCCATACAGGATCCCCAGCACACTAAAGTGAATATTAAGTCAAATAATTGGATTTGCTTCCTAAGCCGTCACCACCGAGGAACCGACAATAACGGAGAGTAATGGAGGATCTCTGTATCTCTGGCCTCAGTGGGATTAAAAGAGGAGAAATTAATTGAATTCAAATTATATGTGTGTTAATCTTACTCCTAGAAAGGCTGTAACCTTGAATGCCAAAATCATCTGTGAGTACTTCACAATGAAGTGTGAATTGCACTAAATGATAATCTGCCAAGTCTAATATGGATCTAGTGATAGAAGCAGGGTTCCCTATTGATGGAATAAGTGGAGAGAGTGTCTGAAATGTCAATCTGATCGTCAGTATGATTATCTCGTTAAAGCAAAGCTCCCTGGGATAGTCTTGGGTAAGTGAGCAGCAGGGCTTGCATAATGCTGAGAGAGATTAGTGCAGAAATTGAAACCAAAGATAGTTCAGTGTGGGTGGGTGTGTGTGTGTGCGTGTTACTTGCAGGGATGTGAAACTGACAGGGAGTATTAGCTGCATGGTGTCACAGCAGGTATAGCTTCATTAAGGTGGAGATTATTCTATGGCTATGCATGCTAATGTGACAGCCAGAGAGACCAGTGCAAGAGTGTTGAGATGATCTTCAGGATACACCTGGCAAGTTCACTTATATGTTGGTGGCCGGTTTTATGTGACGAGTTTGCGAGTGTATATATTTTAAATTACGTCCAGCCTCTGTGGGAGTGAACCCCCCACCCCCTACACTGAGGGAGACAGCTGAGGAAATGCGCGCGCCAGTTCTGTACTACACACTAGTCACTGTTTACCAGGTACACAAAATCCACAGCCGGTGTATATACCTCATTATTGTCAATAGCTGTCACAAATGGTTTTGCAAGTTTCATTATTTCAATTTTCTGAGGTATAATGTCACCTAACACTTCAGCAGTGCTGCGATACTACATCCAATGATACATCTAAATGACATTAATACGATGGCCATGAGAGTTCAGCGTACTGCAGGCTTAAGAAACAAATGCAAATAGACAAAACACACGGAAAGTCAGGCGGTGTCTTCATCAGTTTGATTTGTGCTACAAATACTCACAACACAACCAAATACACACACACACTCTGAAAGAGGCACTAACAACAACTACTGTATTTCCAGAGGATTCTAAAAGTGAGCAACCAGGCACACTTGTTCAATGCTTTGTGGCTTTTGGAGTCAGATAAGATAAGAATGACTTTATTAATCGCCAAAGGGAAATTCATTTGTCTGTCAGCTCATCTACCGTTTGCAGAAGAATTAAAAAGCCTGACGGCTGAAGGTACAAAGGATCTTCTATATCTCTCCATCCTGCATCGAAGGGAGAAGAGCTACTCACCACTGCTGTTTCTTCAGGTTTTCAATGTTACAGAGGCTGGACACAATTTAAAATGAAATGTGTGCACTCCAGTAAATGCTGTTGGATTTATCTGGATGTATTTAACCTCATGTTCACTGGATAGATGGTATTGATCTCATCAGATGATTCATACATGATGCATATTCCATTTCGCTGGTTATATTAGCAACATATAGAGTTGAATGGAAAGAGAATCAAGAGGCAGATGGTGAATCAACAAGTGATTATGTCAAATGAAAAAAAACAACAAAAGAAACAGAGCTTCCTCTTCTTTCAGTTTAGTCCTGAATATTATAATTATTATCACTGTTGGGCACAAGATTGTTGTGGGTTCTGGTGTGGGCCTCTGATATATTTTTTTTAGATCTTCAAGTGGGCCTTGAAAGATGAATCACTGCAAATATTAGAAATCAAACACTCACACCACATTTCAGGGCAACCTGCCCACTGCCTGCTGAGATAATGTATCCTGGAGCCAAACTCTTTGAAAGACAGACTTGAAAATATCTCTGTCCTTTGGCCTTGTTACATAGACAGTTTTGTCAGGTCAACAGCACTGTGCCTTAAAAAAGTTGATTTTCATAAGTCAACACAGTCGGTCTGGAGCTGCATTCTGGAAGCAGGAGGAAAATTGAGAAGCACCATCTTCCTCCCCCCACCTCAATTCTCATTAATGTCAATTTCATAGTGCTGGTCCCCGGGCGACGCTCTCCTCAAATGTGTGCCAAGAATATAGTTGCATTCTGAATACACTTCCAGACATCAAAAGACTTCTTAGATAAGGCTGCTTTTGTAAACTCTTGGCCATGTTGATGTGGTGAACTTTTACCCTCCTGCCCTTTTGACCTTAAACGTGTTCAAACCCTGCGACAGCAGAGCTGCAGTATTAGTTAAATCAAAATTAGAGAGCTTGACATGTGACAGGAATTTACAGTAAAACAACAGAGTTGATGATTTTTTTTTTTTTTTGCAGATGAGGAAAAAGTTGCTGGGTAACTTTTTAAAAAACCCACTGATGAGTCACATCAGTTGGCATGTATGGATTTGTCACAGAGGGAATAATTCTGCATTGGGAATATTTCAACAAGGGTTGAAATTAAGTCATCAGTCGTGTGTGTGTGTGTGTGTGTGTTTGTGTGTGTGACTTTGTTCATCATCCACCCCACATACTGGCTGTGGAATGAAAGGAGTCCACAGCTGAGACGCTTTCCCACTTTCTCTCTGCCTGTCCGTTTCCAGTCCACATTTTGACAGCAAAACCTGCAACGCTTTCTCTCTCCAACTTGGTTGCCATGGTCACCCTGAAGTTGTGTTTTTTTTTTTTTTTCTTGTTGCACTTTGGTGATGCCATTTATCTTGTCAGAGAGGGATATGACTAACTCGTGGTGTGGTTTCTTTTCCACAGCGTAGCAGCGCGGCGGGGGATGAGCTTTGTTGATGGGCGAGCCCCCTCGGAGAAGCACCCATCCAGCAGACAAAACAGATTTACACCCAGCAGACTCCAGAATCAAGCAGATTGCAGCTTTGAGGGCTTTTTTAGACAAGACACGACAGCCGCCTGGTAATCATTCTCAGTGAGAAGCGGGTAGGGTGGTGCAGCACCCAGGAGCTGGCAATCTGGCAGATGAAGCAGTGAGTAGGTTCGGTCCCTAACGGCATGCCTGCACAGCCAGAGTTGACTCAGCCTGAACTTTATGACACAGTGACATGAAGATTAACTATACTATTAACCATTTAGTGCAGGAGAGGTTGACTGATCAAGGAAATTAATGTTCTGTTAACACACTTGATAAATGGAGGAGTTCATCATTGTCTTTGAACTTTATATCAGAGCTCAGAGCAGAGGAACAGGAGCCGATCAAACTACCTGCTTTTAGTCGGCCTCAAATTGAAATATCAAAGACAAAAAGCACATTACTAGAATAGCACATCGTCTAGTTGTATATCTCTAGAGTAGGCTGATGAGGAAGTCAGTAGAAATGTCAACCTGCCAGCAGCGGCTTCGATAAAGTGGTCTGCTGTACTGTATATAAAGTTAGGCTGCAGTGACGTATTCCCAAGATCAACAGTGCCTTACAGGACCAGGTCACCCTACATGACACAGGGCAGTGATATCACTCTTATCAGCTGTCAGTCAGTCAGAGCAGCAGGGGTGACGCACACAATGAATCGTTCCTTCCAGGGAAACTGAACTAACTCAAAATGCACGACAGTGAAATCATGTCAGTTCCTCATCACAGGTTACACTCTTACTCCCCATGTCTCGGTGCTGTCTGTGGACGTGCACTGTGCATATTTGTGTAAATTATCGGAATGCAAGCAGCATCTGGTCATGTGTGCGGTGTGTTGTTGTTGTTGCTGTGTGGTTTTAAAGCTGATGCTGCACTTGTGTTTGCACAGTAACTGGTGATTGCCAAGCTTGATCGCCTTGGTCTCCAACAGGTGTTTGTTTCAGTTTGTTCTCTGTGGTGCTAAAATGTGCAGTGACTGTTTTAAACACCTGGGATTTAGCAACTTACTAATGGTAATTAGTCACGAATTTAATACTCAAAGGACTTCTGACAGTGCTACTGTTTTCACTTCTTGTTATGAACTCCAAAATATACAATGAGCTTAAAATATGGAATCTACTAGAAGAGGAGGAGGCTACCACTGTAGTGTTAGCTGAGGTAAGACTTCTTCAAGGCTTGTCTGATTTGAGGTGTAGTACATGAGCAGACCTTCTGAAAGATTAATCTGAGTATTTGGTGCCCAGAGACTTTGATATCAGCGGTGAGAGATCTACTTGAAAATCCGCACCATGTAACTCCGTCTACGCAGGAGATGAAGCATGAGCAGCATGTTAGCAGGGCAGCGGCTCCAGCGCTCCGCCTGGGTCCGCGCAGGATGGATTCAGATTTGCAGGATTTGGCACCAAGCAGGAATGTCTCTTACACACATAAAAAGGATCATTTGCATCCACAGTGTTGTGAGGAAAAGTCTGAGCCGATCTTTGTAGGCAGCTGGATTGATTTCAATAGAAACGTCATCTGTGAAGTGATAAACACACCAAGACATAATGAATTATAATAATCGAGCACTGAAATGGTGGTGACAGGGTGAGTTCATACATTGAGACATACACTGGTAATTTAAAAATACATGCTCTGTCCACTCTGGAAAGGCAAAATCAGCCACTTGTTTGGAAAATGAAGGTAATGTCTGTTAATGATTTATGAAGCTAAACAAAATGTATTATTATTATTATAGTACAGAATTATTGCAGGGGCATTTCATGTGACAAATAAATCTTTCTTGACTTCTTGAGTACAGATCCCTGGTGCAGCTATCTCCAGGATTTGGGCCAGTTGCATCATCCATCCATCCGTCCATCCATCCATCCATCCACCCACAGACAACACCTCTGTTGTCACAGGGTGACAGCAGAGAGGTCACCAGTCTATCACAGGGATGACTCACTCACATTCACACCTGAGTGCAAGTCTTTGACTGTTGGAGGAAGCTGAACAACCTGCAGCGAACCTACACAGGCACAGGAAATGCAAAATGTGATTTTTTCTTTTTCTTTTATTCAAACAAATATTGTGAATGACATGCAATATGTAATCATCTGTAAAAGGTACAAGCAATTAGTGGACAGATGTAAGTTTCATGTTTGATAGTTTGGTTGGTTTACTCCATCTTCTGTTTCGTAGAGATTAACTTCTTGAACTTTAAGCGAAAACACAAATTCATGACTAGAAAACTGCATAAAACCCTGATCTCCTGCAGCATAATTTCCTCTATTTACTCGATGTGACAAAAGAAAGCAAAGAGAGTGGCACCCTCCTGTTCCTCACTGTGGCTTCTTCGTTGTGGAGGTGTCACATCTGGATGAAAAGCCATTAACTGGTGCCAACCTCTCATCTGCAAATTTTCACATTAGGAATTCTGTTCTGTGATATACAATGAAGTGCTGTGTCTGTCACTGTTAGAGTACCCTGAGATAGTCGCCGGTGCACAGGCTTGACTCGGCATTCTGGCAGTTTACACTGTGGCTCTGGAAACGTAACCATGAAACCTTTTGATTCTTACATATTTACCAGGACTGTATGTTGTGACACTGTGCTGTGAAAGCAGCTTATTTGGTGTTTCTTGTAAATCCTTTTCCATTTCAAAAGTCCAGTTTCAGCATAATTTCACATCTGATTTATTTCTTATAAAGTGAGAAATTCATTCCAATGGGATATGTGGCGTATTGTAGTGCATTTCCAAGGTTTCCAAATTTTCAGATGCTGTTGTTTTTTTTGGTTTTTTATATCTTCATGACAGCTGGAGGGGAAATACTAGTGCCAAGGCGTATAATGGTAGTTATTGCTGTCTGCATGTTGATTGATGTGATGGGAAAACTCTTGATTCCTGCAGAAGCAAGTGAGCGCAAAGGAAACGGATATTGAAACAGAGAACTTAAAAGTACTCTGATTATAGGCTAGAACAAACATAATAGCTCTTCCTGTGGCTCTGCTTTATGTCTGTTAAACTAGCATCGCTGCTCATGCTACAACACAAATAGACATCTCTGTTTTAAATGTATAGACAGGCAGTGACCAAGTTACAGAGGCTGCAGTCACACACACACACACAGATACAGATACAGACAGGTTGTTGCTGGATGTTGTAAAATGCAATTGAGTGAACAGTGACAAGCTCACAGCAGTTCCTCTCTGTCGGTGTGTGATTTATTTTTGGGGATTCATGGTCTAGTGCAACATCATGCACCACTGATCAGAACTGCACAAATGTTCTGCAGGACTTAATGTAAAGTAGCTGGACTTGGCAGGTAACAGTAATGTAACACAATTGTTTGATATATTATACATAAACTAAACACCATGTGACCTCGTTACAAAGTATAAAGATGTCATGTGCGTCTTTTGTTGAAAGGGTTTCACCCTCTGCTGCCTAACAGAGATTTTGCAGATATTTATTTTTCTCACGCATTTATATATTTCCCCGTATCTCCTGCACTTTTCATATTCTCCATGCATGTGAAGTACTGATCGGTGGTACAAATAAGCAAGACAAAAAACCATGATGATGCATTATAAGCTGCACCAACGGGATGAAAATAGAGCAGTTCCTGTCACCCAGTTGGTAGCAGCCATCTGGAATCCAGTGTTTCTGGTTTCTAATGTGGCTAGTTGACAAAAATCTTCAACCTCTGAGAATATTTGATACTGTATATATTTCGGACTTTCTCATTCAATGCAACATTATTGGCATGGGGGAATAAGCTTTGTAAACAGAAACATGTGGGATTTCTTTTTTTTAAAGCAAACACCTTTTCGGTAGCTTCATATTAACTAGCTCTGTGACATTTCTCAGAGAAACGCCTTTGAAAGCAGCTTGGATTGAGATGTCTCCAAAAATGTATACTTCAGTAGCTTCTCTGTGAGCCCCCTCTGAATTGTTGACATTTCCTGACCCTGATTTTTGAGTTTGCAGCTATGATTAGGGTTCCCAGTGGAATAGCCTGTGATGTAGACAGGCTGCAGTTTGGCCAACAAGGCTCTGGTTTTCGGTTCTCCTCGGAGCCAGCCGATCTCCTTTGGATGTAGAAATAGAAATCTCAATCTGCTTCTAATTGTAGCTGCTCAAAGGTCCATACCACAAGCGTGCAGGCAGGCAGCGGAGCTGTTCAAAGCTCTGATGAGTGTGATTGATTAAAAAATAATAACCATGTGACTGTGTTACGCCCCGATAGCCGGAACAAATAGGAAAAGAAAACGACGTCATGGACATGCTAGCCTTTCTCAGGTACTACTCTGTTTGTTAGCAACACACCTAAGTCTTTAGTCTGAAGAAAACGTGAAAGGAAAAAGGGAAACATCAAGGCTTTAAAACTCAAAGTGCACTTTCTGTCTTATTATAGGAGTTCAATAAAACATTTTAAACAAAAATAATCATCAGCTTATTATCAGGCGTATCTATTTTCAACCTCTTCCACCTGAAAGCCATAAACAGATGATCTGCAGATCATATTAACAACATTTTTGAATTATCTTTTTTATTCATTCTTCCCTATTAACTGTAATTTTTACCCATAAGCTCTCATTCCATCATTCCACAGACTAGTTACTATAATTCACATTCAACATTATTTTGTAATGCAGTTGTGCGTTATTATCACATCTTTACCACGGTTACAGGCAGCATCATTTCTCACAGTGTGTAACATTGCAGAAGTCAATAGGCCTTCAATAGAGTCCACACAGGCCAGCAGCCCAGCACCATATAGCAAGGAAACAAAGTTAGCAACAAGCTGGTTGACATGGTGTAGCTTTTAGAATTTAAGGATCCAGGTGGGGATCATCACTACAGGTAAATAGTGAGAAAATATTAGACTTGCATCGATCAGATGAGTAAAGACAAAACTCTACCTGAGTGCTAAAGTCTAGTGTCACTCTTGCTCACATGTTAGCCACATTAAATTTACAAGGCCAAAGCACTGCATTTTAAATGTGCAGGATTCTCCCCTAAGTGTCAAAGACAGCCCAGCACCAGCACCAGACATGTTTTTCTTAGAACATGATCAAAGTCATTCAGTTTTACACAGCTGAAACACACATGTGAAAATCTGTGCACCAGAGTTAGCTGCTACTGTAGCTCGTAAACATATCAAACTACCTGCCCAATGAAAACCCATAATGTTTCTCAGGAATTTGTGACAATGGATCCAGAGCTACAGTAACAGTATCATCAATTTCAAACCTTATTTCACAGTATAGATGGAAACTATAGATTGATAGAATACACATTTTTATATAATAAAGAAGACTTGTTCATTGTAAAATCTCCCATGTGTCTTTCTGTTGGTTTCCATTAATTTCCTTTTTACATGTTGATTAGTCTTGACATTTTTAACCTATGTTATCAGTTGCAATGAATGTTTCACTTTATGTTAATGTATAAAACGACCTTGGGTGGATAGTGGAAGGATTCACAATGAAAAAGTAAAAAGTCCTAGACCTCTATGCTGCATTCATGTGCTGGTAAGAGGCTCTGAAATCTGAGAATCTTGAGAGTTGGCTGCAGAACAAAGTCCTATTGACAAGCTCTGTTGTGAGAAAATGAAACCCAGCAGACACACACAAAAACACAAAATGTGGGCATGTTGAAAATGAAAATGTGAATAAAGCAGTTTTTAAAAATGCTACAGCCCCTTGCTGCACAGTGTAACCCGGCTTTATTTTACAAGCAAAACATCTTTTAAATATAATGGGTATCACTGGATTTTGAATCTATCTGGAGCCATGAAATGGACCTCACATGAACTTAAAGCTTTTAGATTATGAATAGAAAAAAGGCTGGATTGTACCTTGGGAATGATGCTGTAGTATCCATTATAATATTTGGAAAAGCTAAAAGTTCATTTCTCTATCTTGCACTTTATAAAAAATATGAGAAAAACTGCTGCTAATATATTTATACTTTAAACAAAGATATTTACTTTCAATAAAAATACACTACATACATCCTTAGTACGGACTTTTATTTGCTTTTAAACTCATAACATTGGCCATTATTTTTACTGGGCATTTATACTCTATTAAACACAGGAAGAGGTCAATTAAACCACGGACCCCCCAGACTAAAGAGACTTGGGGGAAAATGTCCTTCACTTGAATATGATGAATGACTGCTCCCAGCACTTTCTCATTTCACACTGAAGGTCAATTATTTTCTATGATATTATAGGCATAAATTAAAGCCTTGTTCACTTTGCTCACACACACATCAAAGACAGAGAGCAGCCATTCTGTGGATATTAAACCTTGATTTAGAACAGGTTGATCTGAATCCATGTTATTTTGAGGGAAGCTTTTTTGGGGGGCGGTTGACGGCCCTTTAAGTGTTTCAGTCAAGCATTTTAAGCTGTCTTTTTAACACCTTGATATATCGATAGCAGGTTAAGCCAGTGTCCATTATGTTTGTGCAAGGTGAAAAATGACCAGATAATGTTTATCATGCAGATAATTAGCTCAGTCGTTAGCAATGATACGTGGCTCCCGGTGCATCGGAGCCTGTGTTACTGGCTCGTCAGGCACTTGAGCACCTGAAGCCAAGCAGCTAGGAGGAATAAAAGGACAAGAGAACAGAAATCAATACTATATTACCTCAATTAAACTTGCATAACCACTGTCCTGCTGCTCAAGGTGCATATCCTGCAGTGCAGCACACTTGGTCCAAGGTGAACATGGCTCTAAAGAAACATTTTCCTCACTTCCAGTGGACTGTGTTCCAGGGTTAAAGTCTTTTATTATTCTGGGACCTATATTAAAATTCACTGTGCTCTGGGGACCCAAGCTCTTGAGTAAATCTTTTTAACACTAATATCTGAATATGTAAACCAAACATCTATTGAAATCAATGGAGTTTCATAGAGCTGATGTAAATCCTCTCACATATCAACAACCTAACCAACAACCATAGCGAGAATACATTAATGGAGTTAAAAAAAAAAAAGCAACAATACCAGCAAAAAAAAACACTTACCAACAACACAGTCATCAGTAACATAACAAGCTCCATTCATTAAAGAGCATAAAAGGAGATTAACATTAAGATCAGCACAGCAGTTTGACTTTAAGGGGGGAATGCCACTGATTGTGTGTAACAAGAGGCCTGCAGGGCACAAAAGGCATGACTGTTAGATCAGAGGCATTAATCTGGGCCTTCTTTGGTCAAGCAGCTGCAGTGTGAATACATAGGCTGTTGGAAAATGAAGGTAGATTTCTGTTCATTCCTCCTTTAATGTCTGTTCTTTTTCAACTCTGTTCAAACTTTGACAAACTTTGCTCCTGGACTAATGACAACGTATCAAACATCACTGACTGACTGTGATAGCTGTTTGTCATGGTAATGACATAGCCAATAAGTCCTCCAAATTGAGTGTGAAAACACAATGTGTGCCCATGCCCTCCAGAACAACACAGTGATGTGACAGCAGCATGAGGTTTGGTGCAGGCATAAAACACAATTTTGGTTAGATTGAGGAAAAGATCATGGTTACGCTTAAGGAATGATTGTGGCTCATTTCATTTTTTCCTCTAAATCAGTGAGTGAGATGTAAATGGGACATGAGCGGTGGCACTGAAACAACAGACTGTTCTTTCTGAGAGGACCCTCTCCAGTCTGTGGATTATTCACAGGAACCAGAGCATTGCTTTTGGGTAGGCTGCAGATGTTCTAAGTCAGATCATATCTTGTAAACACCATGAATAAAATTCTGTTTGCTCTGGACACATCAAATGAAGCTCCTTGTATGGCGTGGGTTATATATTCACTGTAATAATAGAATATTTGTTATCATTTGAGTATACAGAGCCATTCAGGCAGCCTTTAAACCCTTTACAGGTACACATGTAATCCTGATGTTGGCATATTGCATTCTTATCTACTATACTGACTTTCATGCTTATATTAGGGTACTTGTGTCATATGGCCAGATCGACCTCAACAGTGTTGTGTCAGTGATGGTGAATGGTCTGATGCCTTCATCACTTTGCTATCGAAGGAGAAATGCTCTAGCTTGTTTACGTTTCTTTGAATCAGTCACAGTTGTCTTGGCTAATGCTGAGCCCAGGATGCCTCAGCAGTGGTCCTTTAAAATGCTGGTGTAGGGAACAAAATTACAGTAGATCAGGCTCTGAGCTTTCCTCTCTCACACACACACACACTGCTGTTATCCCATTAAAGATATGAAAAAGGCTAAAAAAAAAAAAAGACAAATTGCCTTGGATTGTTGGATTTTGAAGGAGAGAGGGAGATTTCCACCTGAAATTGCTTTTACGCACAGCACACACCTCAGGATGACATTTAAAATCAAGTCTCGTGAAACACACAAAAAAATACATTTACACAAATACAGTTTTCTCGCTTTCTGATCACTGTAATGTCCAGTCTGCCCTGAAGAGGGCACACTTCTTCAGGCCTTCTGCGCAGTAGAATTTTCAAAACACCTTTTTCACGTTTACGTGTGGAGAATAAATCTAAAGTAATGGATTTGTGTGCACAACAGACGCTACATTCAAACGGCCCCTTACAACCATAGACTGTATATAAAACAACACAAAGTATGATGTAGTCATGGATAAAGTAAACAAGGAATAAAAAAAATGATATCACCCCCTGCTGGTGTGGCATGCAGTGCACAGTGTTTTTATTGCGTTTTCGCATTTACATATGGAGGGTTAGGGTTTGAACGTACTGGTGTGGATGTGATTTTTTTTTTTTTTTTTTTGATGGAGGGAGAAAAAACTCTGCAACAGTACCCAACGTGTGGACTAGGCCTCAGACTGGCACATTAAAACGTCCTCTCCTAACTGTCAAGGTCACTGAAGCTCATGGAAAGACTGCCGAGTAAACAAATGCTAATGCTAAAGCTATGTCACGTTAGGAAAACTTCCCAATAGCTCCGTTAAAGTAGATTACCGCTAATTAATCAGAGTGATTAATGAGTAAATAGCCATTCAGACCGTAATAATATTCAGCCAAGCCCCATCTATTTTTCTAAATACATGTTCATTAGTAATGGCTTCCGTCTAACTTCACTTCGTTCCTGATTTGTGTCGATTTGACAATACTGTTCAACCTACAACTGTGCATGATGAATGGGCAATCTGTGGTAATGATACATGCTTGAGATTGCTTTGCCTAGAAACACAGCACCACTATTACTTTTTAATTTGATTTATCGCACTTTACTCTGAGCATATGTGAGGGCTAAAAGAATCCACACCCACAGAGAGGAACACCTGGCACACACAAACACACACACACACACACACACACTACTTTTCTCTCATAATTACATATACACACACACACATATACACATACACACTGTAAAGATGAACAAATAAACAGGTAAACAGAACTAGCAGGATTATATTGCAGTCCCTCTGTGGTGGTTAAATGCTGTCAATCATTTCCCTGAATCTGTTTTGAATATTTTCACTTCCTAGCTGCAGCAGAGACAGTGTGTTGTGTACAGTGTGGGAAAGCGAGCAAGCCTGTCGGTCTGTTCCTGCTGCCTCTTCACACAGGCAGGAGTGCCACGACAGCAGTTTTTTTCCTCCACTGTGTGGACCGAGCAGCTCCTCCTTTACAGGGAAACATCTTCCTCAACATGTCCACTGTCAGCCTCACTCCAGCTATTGCTTGTCAGCATGATATCCTCCTGGGAGATAAGGGAGGGATGCCCTATAGAATGACAGTCTGTCAGGCCTGCAGGCAGGAGAACAGTCGAGCTGACCAGCGAAAGAGAGAGCGAGAGAGAGAGAGAGAGAGAGAGAGTTCTCTGGTTCTCTCACTACCTCCATCTGCCTTTGATAGAAGCCGAGA
>OMNW01027059.1:4247-20029 GCA_900303245.1 Selene dorsalis
AGCATTTTTTAAACTATGTCTGAGTCTCTTGGAACAAATTTTATGGAGCAACAGGCTCTTCTCTGTGGGATCTCATTACTACAATTTTTTTTGCACTTTTTTCCCGCTTTTTTCACTACATTTGAAAAAATTACAGATGTCATCCAAGAGTTTCAAATCCTACAACTGTGAGCTTTCAAACCCTGCAGCTGGGATTGACCGTTAAACAATAAACTGCATTATGCACATTATTATTGCCTTCTCTCAAGGAGTGAGTAGGCTCTCATGGCAAACTCGCTCTGTATCACACACACAACAGGGGAGTGGGTTTATAAGAGTTATTTGGCCTTCCTAATGGCCGCACTACATGTGAGGCACATAATTCTGAGGATGTGGCCATCACAGGGAGAAAGAAAGACCACCATTTGTACACCGCCTCCCAGGATGACACTGTTTTGACTTCCTGTGGAATAAATTAATGACAAACATATTGAAGACAGAGTACTGTATGGGTGTGGGCATGGAAGAATGGTTATATTAGTGCACTGCAGTACTGCTTTAAACTGTGAGGAGATGACTGCAAACTGCACACTTGCAAAAACATTGCAGTTTATTAGGTAGGAATCAGGAAGTACATTTTATCCGTGTGAAATATGTTGGCCTGATTAACATGGGAAACTGACAACAATATAAATATATAAATGGGGGTGAAATGATAAGCTATGTCACAGAAATCATATAATGAGAACTTAATAACGCACTGACAAGTCTGGACAATGAAGATAGACAGTGATTGTAGATGTAATTGTCAGATTCAGTCTTGTTTTTGCCCTTGTCAAATGTGAAAAAGGAAAAGGGAAAACAGTGTAACATCCTGTCAAATATTCAAATACCAGATCATAGACTAAAAGTACTAGTCTTAATGAACCACAGGTTGCTGGACAAACATCTATAGGGGAATTATGCAAGTCAGTCATTTTTTCACTGTTTTAGTTGCTTTTTTTGCTCTGCAGAGCTCCCCCTACAGTTTCGGAGTGCATATTTTCACTGTCGTAAAACTGCCCCTCCCCCTGCCACATACATTTGTTTTCAACTAAGCCTGCAAGAAAGCAATCTGTGGAGCAATGTCTGCTGAGGTGGGTAACATTAACAAGAGCTTACGAATTACCAGGCATGTTTGTGTTGTGGTGCCGTAAAGCCGTCCATGCTTCTCGTGAGACGAGATCTGGGACACCGGGTTGGAGGCGCTGATCTTGCAAGGTTGGTTTTTGGCCAGGAGAAGCTAGGCGGAAGGCAGAGAGCCTACGTTCTCCCCATAACAAGTCATTTAACCATCACGATTACTCTGAAGCTGTTTAATTAAGGTGCAAATCTTGCATAGCTCCTCTTTAAGAGCATTTGAAGTCAAAAAGTTTAGTTCCGTCTATGAATAGTAGTAAAAGGGAGGTTAATTTTTGGTGAACATTATTCATTTTAACTTTATTCTAGAGGCAGTTTTAAGCATAACCTTTTACCATCAGTGTTTTACTTTGTTGCAGCTGCTGCTGCTGTGGAGCAAAATAAAGCCAGAGCAGCAAATCTGAGTCAAATTCATCATCGTCAAATTTAACAACAGTTCATTGTTGCATTTGGGAATAACAAAGACTGTGCCATAGTTGGTGGATTCAATCAGAGCTGACCTAGAATCTGAATGTGAATTGATTTCAGCTGCTGCATGTTACTCTAAGTACCTTTGTCACAACCAAGTTTTCTCCTTTCATTTGCACTGTTGACAGAGAAACAGATATTTTCAAACATAGTTCCTCAGTTTATGAAGAACAGGGCTGCAACCAATGATTATTTTATGGATTAATCTAATATTCATTTTACTTGTTTTAGAGCCTGGACCCCCTTTGAGTAACAGTTATGCAACCGTTCAGCTACTCCAAAGCAAAATGAGAAAGGGTGAACGATGAAGGATAGGGATGGAGCAAGAACAAGGGAGAGAAAGCAATTCAAATGAGAGAGAGAGAGAGAGAGACAGAGAAAGATTCAAACTGATGCTTGAACTCTCTGATGAGTAAAGCAGTAAGGGAAACAGGAAAAGCCATGTGTAGCACACACACCCACACACACACATAGTCCAGAACCACAAGAAAACAACATTCCCACCAGTTTTGAGGAGACAACTTTGGATCAGACTCGGTGTTCCCACTAAACATTAATGTCACTGATTATTAATCCATCGTGTCTGTTACACTGTATACATTCTTCATATAACATGGGCTGTGGTCCAGACAGCAGACATGTGGGAGAGAAAAGGCGCAACGATAAGTTAGAAACAGACAGAAGATAAGGGGCTTCCATGGCAGTAGCAAATGAGGATGTTGTTAGTTTTGGCCGATGGATAGATTTACTGAGAATCTCCCATGCAGCAATGCTCATCTGTATGTTGACTCCTTTGTGATCTTTTTTTGAAATCATGTTAGATATTTCAATCTCACACAATTTCTCTCTTCTTTTTGTCTTTCATATAATGCTGCTGTGAAAAAAAAGCAAAATGCTTGAGCTGACCTGGAGCCACACAGATGTCTCATACATAAAAAAGGATCTGGGCACAGCGGGGGGGCATGCTTCTGTTTATGGCTGAACAAACACAGTGCAAAACCTTGGTGAGTAGATAGAAGCCGTTCAAGACACAATTTAGAATCAGTAGCCACAGAAGAGAGACTTAATGGAGACAATGAAAAGAGGCTGCAGGAATAGCACGACTCATATGCAAGTCAGTGGTAAAAGTGTTATAGCAGCACGGGCTCTTAAACAGGTGATGCAAAGAACAGGGGTGTCTGAGTGATTACGAAAATTGTACCTGCAGGACTTTGGTATTTATCCAGGCAGGTGTGGAGAAAGAATGTTGACAAGAATGTATTGTGCCTGTACTGTACATAGATGAATTTTCTCCTCAGATGTGTGCATGCGTGAGAGTTTGGGGCTTGGTATTACCCAGCCAACCCCGGGGAGGACAGACAGGGGCTTGGGTGGGGCAGAGAGGAATTCGGGGCTGTAGAGATAGAGCGAAGGGGCTCCACTTTGTAGACAGGTGGACAGGTATCAACAGAGGCCTCATTGTCCGTGGCTTAATCAGGCAGGCAGGTGTGCTGCTCAGCATTCGCCTCACCCCAGCAGCACAGCACACTCCTTGACTCCTTACCTCCTCCCAACCATCTCTCTCTCCCTCATATAGTCTTATTGCTGCAGCCCAATGCCCTGCAGTCATGGCTAGTGATATTAAGTTTGCTTTAATATTGACGGATTAAAAAGGAATCGTTGATGTTATTGGAAAGTTTGCTACAGCATGAGGTATCAATTGAGTTGAAATGTGCCATGGGCTCATACAGAAATTAATGGACTGGTGTAGAGTACATAATAACTTGTATTATGCACATGTGATGGTGAAGTGGAAAGGATAGAGTCATGAAAGTGTGGGAGTGAGTAAAATTCGCTTTACATGATAGAACATCAGGGAGGAATAAAGAAACAAAAGCAGGGCCATTAATGCAGAAAGAGGAGGCGAAAGAGAGATTGGCTTACACCGAGTGAGTACGATATGGTTGTAGATATTTTTGCAGTTTAAGCAGGCAATTCTGCCAAGCCAGGTCCAGGTTGATAAATCTGTCAGCGGTGTGGCCAGGCTGCACAGATCCAGGTTACTGTAGGACTTGACTCTCGCTGCTCTCCAGCTGGCTTGGACCTCATCCAGAACCTCATACTATATCCTGGACCAGCGCCAAGCCTCTGGTCGGTCCTTACTCACCCTCAGCCCCATGCCCCCGCTACAAACAGCCGGACGTCCTCTTGGCACTGTGCCTCTCAGCTATAGTCCTGCTCTGTTGATGGTTCTGGCCACTAGGTCTCTTGCCTTCAGCATTTGTTGATGCTGGTGGAAAGATGAGGCTGTATTGTACGTACGGTTTCTCCACTTGACACTTTATTAACCTCAGGCACATGCATGCGCCTAAATATACTTTTTAAGAGGTAAGACTGTCAGTATTACAGACCATAATAGAGACCTAATATTAAAACTAGCCAATAAAATACATCTGACCGTCTTCTGTAGTTTTCCTGAGGCGTACCAGAAATGCAAGACACTTTACCACTGTCCTCTATTGAGTGGCCTTGACACCATGTTTAGAGCCAATGCTGGGTCGTGTTTGGGGGATCTGGGATCTGTCTGGTTAAAGTCTGGTCACACTCCTATTTAACCTGTGGTGAGGTTCTGGACCTATTACTGTCCAAGTGGCCACGAGGCCACTCTGTGGTCCAGGTCATTGTGTTCTGGTGGTTTTGCAGACCTTGGTCTTCACATAGGAGATTTGACAGCAGCGCTGTTGTTTGTCTGGCTGCGGCGATGTGCATGCTTTCATTCAGCAGGCTGTGTGTTTCAGAACAGTTAATGTAATCTGCATTCTGTGTTGTTGTTTTTTTCTTTTGACAAACTTGCCCAGTAATGATGCAATGGAGATGCAACACTCTTATCACAGCCCATCAGTTCAGAGCTCTGTGTAAGCAGATGTTAGAGGCGTACGGCTCATTTGCATTGTAGACAGGCCTCTTGTTTGGGGTATTAACTGAAAGAAATGACAGGTCTGCAAGAAGGTGTGAGGCTGAAAGGAGCAGGCAGTTCTCAACATGTCTGTGCCTTCACCCCCCTTCTTTCCCCCTTCGTTTATTGATCTCTGTTTAGCCGATAAAACATTTTTGATTTCACCCCTCTAAGCTTCAGTTCATTTGAAAGGACCAAAACAATCCACTAGTACTCAATTCTGTTTGCACATGTAGTCTAGAACAATAATTATGGTCAAGAATCAGACTCTTTGCTTTGTTAAGTTGCACATCTATAAAAATTGACTGACAATATGTGACTCATTATGCCTGATACTGTGGATGAAACGCCTCAGTTATATCCATGGACAGTTTCCTTTTTCTGGTGTGATAATCGTTACCACAGTAACATAAATTATGAGCTGCAAATTGCTTTTGCAGCTGAGTTTCTTTTTTGTGTGAAAAACACAGCAATTGATTCCACATCACTCTTTCATTCTTTCTTGTGAGACAGCTGAAGTTGACTGCTGGTTTCCAGTTGTGATTTGTATTTCTGCTTAGAGTATTTTTAGTTCTGTTTAGAGACGCTATGCTGAAAGAAGTGTTCCCAAGTTTTCTATGGAGTACACAGGCTGAGAAGTCATGTCTGGTAAAGCCATTGTTCAGCCGGAGCCCCATCATTAAGAATGTGTGTCTCAGCATGTTTCTGCAACTCTGCTCTCACTAGCAGGGAGTTTGACAGTAGAACCCATAAAGTCAGAAAAGCCTTTGAGAAGATCTCTGGTTTCTTCTCTTTTTATGCAGACCTCCTGGTACTGACAGTATTGACAGGCCTGACAGTGTGACGGTGTTGTGAAATCTCACAGTGATCTTCAGGTGGCTCACTGAGCCATAACAGTTCATGTCGGAGATGCTTAATCGCCCTGGTGACATAAGCTCTGTGAGATGTAAGAAACTCTCCCAGCTTCTGTCTTCAACCTTTGAGTGTCAGTCACTACATTAGATGAGGAGTGGCTGCTGCCAGTCTGATTCAAACAGTCATTAACTTGTCTGTAATTCCAATGGTTTCCTTCCTGTTGCCTAATGCTCAAGGAATATGTCAGCAGGAGGAAATCATATTCAACCAGGCATTCCTCAGCTTGCAAGAATTAGTGGCTGTGACGCAGACAAATTGCTTGTTTTTTTAAAGGATTTTCACGTTAGTCTGTGTGAAACACAAACACAACATTGTGAGTAGAATAATACATATGCACTCTGCCACCCTGATCAGAAAATGAAACGCTAATACTCTGGGATTATCACTGAAACCTCCCACACCCACAAGGCTTGTCCAGGTTCAACAGTGGCCTATAGAATTACGCTAAAATGTATCTTATCCATAGAGAGTATGATGAAATCAGTTCTAAAAAGAAAGTGTTTTTTGGGATGTTGCCTATTTACAGACTTATATTTGATCGATAAGATGGTGAATGGATGCGGTGCAGATTTTGTTAAAATGCAGCACTATCACCAGGGAATTATCACAGCCTGTAAAACATCATCTTATTACGATGTTTGAAAGTTTGATAAAAATGACCCAAAGGTGACAGGTTAAGGTTTTTCTTTTCCTGTAGAAATGCAGAGCTTAATATGAGCAAGTCCCATGTTGAATTCAGTCAAAAGAACCACAGATGAAAGCTGTTTCACCATGACCTTTTAGTTTAAAGATGTTACAGTGGCATGGCCTGGATGTGGTGTAGGGTTAAAGTCTTTAGAAAAGCTTTGATGCTGTGTGCTCCTAGAAAACAAAGAACTCCCGTTCTTTTTTCTCTGTGGTGCTTTGACCATTTGGTTATGTTTAGTAACACAGAGTACTTGCCTTAGTTTTATGCACTGTAGATCGTGGTTTAGGCTAAAATAAATACATGCTTAAGGTTAGACGGCCTTCGATGGCATGTTTGTGATAATAAACACATAGTCATGGTTAAAAGAAACAACAATCGCTTTTGGTTTCACATGGGAAAACACAGCCATCACTCTTTATACTACGTCACCTTACTTCCTCCTGTGCTCCTGTCATAACTACTACAGCTGCCAAATGTTGCCTAACAACAAAACACAACCAGAACTATGGGTTATAATAAGCAACTTGAAGACGACCTGTGGGCTCGGTTTTTTAAGAGGGAACCGTCCCTGCAGGAGAGATAAAAGTCGTCTGGAGAACTTAAGCTGTAAGCTTTAGCAGCAGGCTCTGTCAACTTTACTCAAACATCAACATTAGAGTTTATTAAATACTTCAAGGCACATGCCAACACTTTTACAGAGTAATAAGGGCTTCCCCCTTGGAGTTTCTCCTCATCTAACAAATTTATGTCTAAATTTCACTTTTTCTTCGCCTTGATTTGGTTCACCAGTTACTAGAAAATGTATTTTAGGCTCTTTTGCTTGCCAGTTCCTCTATATCTTCCTTTCCAGTGCTGTGCTGGGCATGTGCTGCTCAGTTGGCAAAGTTATATGAGCCACTGAGACTGAACCATGAAGACTGGCGAACCAAAACATTGAGCTTGAAAGTTGCTGGAAGAGCTTCAGTCTTTAATGCATCCACAGCGCCAGCAATAATTCAACATTAAAACAAGTTAATTTAATTAAATATTAATGTTAAAACAAGACGGCTACAGCTTTAGTACCATGTGGAATAAACAGTTGCTCCAGTAAAGGAGCCACTAAAAGAGATGAAGGCGTTTACACTAAGTTTCTGTTGTGTACATTTTATGTTTCCTTTTGTCTGGTCAGAATTGTTGCTTTTTTTATTCTCAACCTCAACTGACAATCTCAATTCTTCTTATTATAAAATGATACATGTCATGAATGTGCTTGTCTGGTTAGCTTTTATGCATTTATGCGACTGTTTTTTTTAATATATATAAATACTTTAATTGTCTGTTCATTTACTCTGTGGTATGTGCATCATTTCCTAAAAGCTTAATCAGGGAGAACTGCAAATTAGTCTGTAGTCCTGGATACATTGCAAAGGTTGCACCTTAATGAGATGCAACGATGCCTGCACGTATTGTCCCTGGCAAATAAAATGATAAATAAAGGAACACCAAAAAGCATTTGAATGAACATAGCATGTGTGTACAGTTATTGTACATGTGCATGTATGTAAGGAACAAGTTCCATCCACCAGTCATGCGTGACATTTAACAAAGCCTCCTGTTTTTCTTATTCTGCCTTCACTTGAATTTTACATGAACTACTATTTCACATGCAATTAACTTTCCCCCACAGCCATGTATGTGGTTGAGGGAAGACTGTTGGGACTGATGAGAGGCAGTAATTGAATGGGTGAGTGAAAATGGGTAAGGGAAAGATAGAGTCGGTGAGTGAGGGAAACAAAGAAGCGGGTCAGAGAAAGTCAGTGAATGTCAGCACATCCAAATCAGATGCTGGCCACTCACCCATGACCTTGGCACAGTTGGATTTGCAGTTCTGAAAACAATAAGTATGTTGGCAGAGAAAAGATAGATGTTCTGTCCTAAAAATCCAGTAGCACTACCATGTCTCTGTGATTTACTCTGTTTGCTTTTTGTTTTTTTTCAGTGCAAAGTCTTCAGAAGAATTTTAAACTCAGTTAAGTCATTACACAAACATAAATACACACATTAAACTTTGTATTCATTTCAAAGCAAAGGAGTAGTGTTCCCTTTAGATGTATTCCAACATGCTACAGTACATTTAAGTTCTTTTACCAACATTTTTTTTCTCCATTTTAGCAGTTGTTATTTTGACACTTCTCACCCTGTTTCGTGAGTGAACGTGTGAGCCCTGTTGTTGTTCTCCATTTTTCTTCCCTGTGGTTTGGGCTTGAAGTATTTATTGACGCAATTGCAGTTTCTAGTGTGTTTTTAGATTTAGACCTGTCAGTACCATGTTTCTGTTGATATTTCCAGAGATTTGTTGTTAGTTGGTTGTAACTATTGAGCCATGGCTATTTTTTCAGCTCTTTGGACTGATTGTTCAGGGGGTTTTTTTGTGAGTGGCTCGATGAGAACTTCTGTGTAAATGTTTGGCCACGCTGTGGCTGTCAGCTTGTTATCATGCTACACTGTGCCACATTTTTATATAGAGCTCTAAAGTCGCTGAAATCTAAAAAGACCTTTTAACCATGTCAGCCAATGTTCAGTGTCATAATGTTCACTAATTTAAGCTTTTAAACTCCTCAGACCAAGTACAGGACCGTCATTACAACTGCATATTGTACTGCCAAGCATTGTTCAGACCCACAGAGCTTTATTTAAATTTCTGGCCAAGACCTTTAACTTTTTCATGAAGTCTTGAAGTGTGAGACGCTTAAGCTCCAGGGAGGTGTCACAGACAGACGCAGAATATGTGCTGTTCTTTATTGCCACACATTTACAGTAGAATGTAACTGAAAAACATAAATTTGAACTCTTTCTGTTCACAGTATGTCCATGTGCAATGCATTGTTTTGATCAATGGAAATCACTGCATCAGTTCTTGGGTGCATTTCAGTGATTTTAATGTAGTTAAGCACTATCTGATTATACCCAATGCCAAGTGATATTGCCAGCTGTGAATAGTGTAAACGTCTTCTTGGTACTTAACAAAGCAAATATTGTAAAATACTGACTGACTGAGTGTTTGGATGGATAAATAAATATTTCCTGATTGCAAATGGACTTTTACTGAATCCAATTGAAGTCAATTTTGTATCTTTCCAAACATTTTTGATGAGCTCCCAGATGACAGTGTTTCAGCAAAGAAAGAAATCATTTGATGCTTGACATTTCTTTAATCAAAATATGGAACCATTTACACCAGACAAACAATGAAGCGGAAAACAAAGGGGCTTTTGAGAAACTTTGAGACGGCCCTTTTTTCAAATTAAAAAAAAAAAAACACTGAGTGAAAGCAATCATACAAACATTGGACCATTAGCCTTTATTAACTTTGGCTGTGCTGCAAGGTTTTGGTTCCTGAAGGTCAAAGCGTCCTCATATCTTGCCAACCCACATGTACACCCAATATTTTGCTCCATGCACCACATTATATTCCTCAAAGCTTTGAAAGCTGATCATGTGTTTGTTCACCACTGCTGGTCTTTCACACTTCAACTTGTATAACCAAAATTTTTAATTTATGGTTGATATTTTACATGCTTATTGAAACCCATGGTGAGGCACATTGATGGTTCTGTGCAGAGGTCAGGTTTCAGCCTTTATTACCTAGGTAAAGAAAACACGGTGAAGAATGTTTAAGACCCGAATGATTGTCAGCTCTTACAGTGATGTGAAGCCAAAACAGGAAGGCCCCTGATGTTTTTTTATTAGCAGGAATCACTAACAGTGCCAGAGACTCTGTCTTATAAAACATACTGTATAACACTGTTGGGTTCTTTGCCGTGATTGGTTGGTGAGTTGTCATCGCCACTCCTAATGCTCTGCGGTTTAACTCTTCATATGAGTGAGGCCCTATATGCTACTGTTCATACACAGAGACCCCATCATGTAGACACTGTGATTACACCAGATGTTAAGGGAGTCTGAGGTGACATGTGAGCCTCTGCTGTGTACTGGCAGCTATTTTGCCAGTGTCTGTTTCAGTGGTGGTATTATTTCATGGTGTGTGCTGCTGTTTGTTTTGGCAAAGGGTTACCATTTGTGTGTGCGTGTGTGTGTTTGCAGTGGTAACAAGCTGGGGATGAGCAAGATGAGCTCATGTTACCACTTTGTCTTCACTATCCCTCCATGATCTAGTGGTCAAGACACATTAAACTTAATGGGCGACACTGAAAGGATAATAGTTATGTCTCTACAGCCAAGAGATGTGCAAACTCCCATATTCCCTCTTATAAGTGTAGTTACATCTGTTGAGCACTTGTCTGGAGCAATGACAGGACTTTTTTTCGAGAAGTATGGAAATCATTATGCAACATCAATCACACGATATCTTTATGTTTTAATTATTGTCAGCGATTTAAAGTGTGCTCTATCAGTCAGGATCAATGAACTATAGAGCTTTGACCGCTCGGCGACTGGTGGCCATCATCTCTGAAGAGAGATTGATTTAAATGACATTAGCTTTATTTAATCTAATTTGCAGTCATTTGTTGAAGTTAGACTCTGGGTATGTGGAAAGAAAATATTTAAAGTGATAACAGGTAGCCTGCTGTCTCTGCTCATTTTTCATCTCAATTTCACTGGGTGTAGAGCCAAGACACACATCGGCCACTCTGCCTGACTGAATAACTATGATCTGAACGCGCTACCAGGGTTCTTACTTACCCTCCTGGAAAATCATGATAAGTCAAGTTTTTTTAATTTTGTATTTTCCAGGCCTGGAATGCTTATGAGAAATCAGAAAAGTTTGGGAAACTATATACGATTTAATTGGTAACTTTTTGAGTGCTGTTAAATGTCACAAAAACGCATGTGGCTTGTTTTGAAATAGTGTTGACGTGTCGGACAAAAATACTGTTGGTTGCACAATTTTTTTTTTTTGACAGAGGGAAAAAAAAACATTTAACACCTCACATACATACAACAGATCAAGGCCTTTCTACGAACACAATTCTACCAGAGCGGCACGAGTGGGTAGTGAAATCCCATGTTAGGAGGCAGGAGGTCATGCTTGTTATTTTTGAGAGGATCAGTCCCAGTGTTTCTGAGGCCCTACTGATGTCTTTTATATAATGCAGACAGCCCCTCTGGTTTTACAAGAGCCCTAAGCACCAGGACTGTAGCCGTCAACTCGACCCCACTAGAGCTGTGTGCCTCTGAGACGGAGGACTGTGAAGGCCTCACAGCTAAATGACATCCAGAATGAGGTGACAGATTTTTACAAGGTTACAATCATTTGTTTCTCTACATGAGACTTGATGTTATAATTGATGGTAAACAGTTTCACTATTAATCATGAGCTTATGTCAGTCACCTAGTCCACTTACATTATGTATTGATGAGTTATTATAAAAGTAGGTTTTCCTAATTGTGAGCACTGCTGTCACCTTTCACAACCTTGAATAAAATCTAATAAACTGCATGTAAAGACAGATTGAAGATACTCTTTTCTGATTTTCTGATTAGATTCTAGTAAGTGCCAAAAATGGCACTGTTTCTATCATTTTCAGTGAAGTTGAGATATACAGATTCTTGGCCGCAACGCCTCAGAAATGCAACACAGTGATTTGTATTTTCTTTGAACACATGCATGTGGCATATTTCAGGAAATCCCTCCCAGCCTTCCCCTTTTTTGGGAATGCATTTGGCAGCAGTAGAATAATTATAAATAAATGGAATAAATCTTGCAATGAGAAAATGAAACATCCTAAACTTTGCTAAGTGGTTTGGTCTGGATTGGCCATTTTCACACACAGTTTGCCTTGTCAGCATAGGAAAAGCCTAAGTGTTAGTAATAACATGAAGGCTCAGCTGTGTTCAGACGTTCCAGAGGGTTGTGAGAGTGTGACAGCGAACCCACATGCACAATCCCAGGACCGTGAAGCACCTAAAAAGGAATTCAGTCATCAATAAATTTATTATTTACACCTGTGTTTTTCCTACCACTGCAGGTCAAAATGTCTTGTCTGGGAAAAAGGCCATGACATGAGAGATAAATCCTCAGTTCAAACACCTGCTTCCAGCACAGTTTTAGTGTCTGTGTTATGATCTGTCTTTGTGGCAGCATTTTACTTTCTCCAACCATGTCCTCCGTTGAAGTGTTATCTCCTCATAATATTTCTTGGTTGCAGAAACAACATTAAACATTGTACGTTGACACTGAGGCATGCAAATAGTTTACCGTTAGAGCTGTGATGTTGACTGTATGTTACCGTAAATTTCGTTGCTGCCCAGCATTTCGGCTCCGTAACTTATAATGACTCAAAAGATAAACAGTGAGTTCGCTGAATGGAATGAATCACATGCTTTGATGAAACTACACATGTCTAGCTGTGAGAAAAGAGGAAGAAAGCCAAGCTGAGATTTTCCCTTCTCTCAGTTCCAGGACAGGCGTGGTGGAGGTGGGGGGCTAAGTCATTGATGACAATGTTGAAATCTCTAACGACAGCAATTATGAAACCACTAAAGATTAATGATCAATCCAGTTTTAGATGACTGGGTCGTGCTGCTGCGTCTGATCACAAGCTCTTCTCACAGATGGGCTGATTGTACTTAACACCCCTAAAATTATCTAATTTACGGTCTGGCATGAGACACAGTAGCAAGACAACTACAAATAGCTCTGATACTGCTTTTATTCTCTTTAAACACACAACAGGTTTATAAGATGATTAAATCAAATTTGTTCCTCTTTGATTTCTTACAGGACATACCTGTTGCCCCATCACAACATGTTTTGCGCTCTCACATGACGCTATCAGGTGCCGTGGAGGAGAAGACTGTATTTTGGAAAGGGTTGAGAGGATGTGTGCCAATAAGCAACATGCCCTGTCTCTCTATGCATAAGAATCTGTCAGTACCTTCAGCTTTTCAAATAAACACACACTCTTTCACATGCACTGCAATGCACATCCTTATGTGAGAGCACACTCACTCACACTCACACACACCTACACACACAATAATTGCCTGAGTCCTTGATGATTACAGTGTGCTCAATGAGGCAGAGGTAGTAGTTGTCTGTCTTTGTCCTGCTTTGAGGTATAGCAGCATTGCCAGAGTTGTGGGTGGCCTTGCGAGATTGTCATGCTTGGCAGATGGTAATTTGGGGTTGAGTGTGTGGTTAGTATTGGGGTAAGGATATAAGTTATGGCTGGCGTTGGTTTGACTAGGCGGAAGTCAGCAGTAGGGAATGGGAGCTCCGGCCTCGTCCCTGACTGTCTGCAGATTAGAAAGCTCTGTGGTTTCCTCCTGTCACTGTTTCCTTTATTCAGTCTTCCTCTCTTTAGTTTGTGTTGTGGGGTTCTTTGGAAGGAAAAGTGAAAATGGGAAGGATGGAGAACAAATAATAGGAGATACTAAAAGAGGCAGACAGAGACAGAGAGACAGAGGGGTAAGAGAGGAGGGAACAGGACAGGGCAGGAACCAGGGAGAGGCAGTGTTTGAAGTTAAACAAAACTGCTCCATATCCTGAGGAAGTGACTGTTGCCAAAGACAGGGATAAAGACGGGACTGTTCCTCATGGTCTGTGAGTGCACATGATTACATGTGTACCGTGTGTCTGTGTGTGTGTGTGTGTGTGTGTGTGTGTGTGTGTGTGTGTGTCTTTCAGCTTGATAAAACCACTGTCCTACAACGCAAACACCATGTTTTAGCATGCAGCCATGGCTCATTTTCACTCCCCCCGCCTCCTTTCATAGTCACATCGTGCCCTCTCCTTCGCCCTCAACTTGGCCCTGAGGGTAATAAATTAAGCTCTCTAAAGGTCTGCGTTAACTGTTCGTCTGCTCAGAGCGCAGAGGGGTGTTTTTCTTCTCCCTGGGTCCATAAAGGAGGAGTTGATTGGGTGCTAACAAGGAACACTTTATGGATTTCAGATAACATCACTATGCTTGAGTAATAGAGGCTTCAGGCTCTCCAGAGACATATTAGTTTGAATTATTTGAGATGGGGTGCAGGGAGTTGAGTGTGTGTGTTCTTGTGTGTATGCGTGTCCGTGTGTGTAGTCCTATCATTGTGAGGACAAGTGTGAATTTTAAACCTTTGGAGTGAGGACCATTTTGTAAAGTGAGGACATGTAGGCCGGTCCTCACCATATTTTCATTGTAATGGCTTCTAGAGGCTGTTTTTATGCATTTCTCCAAGTTTCAGAGTGGTCGTCAGAAAGATGCCAATATGGAAAAATTTGTGGAATAACTTATTGTGTGTGTATTTCCTGGATACACACACTTTTTCCTCTCTGCTACCCCCTACTGTCAGTTCAGTCCTGGTACACTACATGTCTGAGGTGATCTTATCACAAGGCGTTAAGGAGGTTTAACGCCTTGTGATAAGGTGTGAGGTGTTTTCCTTACACTTTACATGACCAACACACTCACTAAACATGCTGTTGAATCTAAGCCACCTATCTACTGTCTTTATAATTTGTTCTCCTCACCTGGCCTGTTTGTCAGATAAGGCTCATATGTAAGATGTATGTTAAAAGAAAGCACAGCTCCACTATCAGCAGCTACAGGGCAGGGATCGTGTGTACAGCACATTATCTCAATATGTGTGATGTCCTCAGGACCCACCAAAGTGAGAGTCAACTTCACCAGTGTATCCAGTCAGCTGTAGTAACTTTGGACGGCCAGAGACCATTTGTCCTAACATTCATGAGAATTATCAGTGTCCAGCCTACTGTTCCTATGCTAGCATGCTAGCAGCATACCTGTTCCTCTCCCGGTCCCGATCCCGCTTCTGGTCCCGGTCCCGGTTCGGGTTCCGATTCCGGTCCCGGTTCTGGTCCCGGTTCGGGTTCCGGTTCCGGTTCCGGTCCCGGTCCCGGTTCTGGTCCCGGACCTGGTTCGGGTTCCGGTTCGGGTTCGGGTGGTCCTGGTACCGGTTCGGGTGGTCCTGGCTCCGGTTCCGGCAAGTTCCAGCCCCATGGTCCTGGCTCTGGTCCTCGTCCCACTTACGGTACGGTCCCAACTCTGGTGGTCCTGGTCCTGCTACTATCCCATTCCTATCACAGCATCCGGACCCTTTCAGGCTCTCACACTCAGTCACTTACAGCTGATGTTGTTGAAGCCAGTCAGGGTTCAGAGCCTGAGAGGAGGGAGGGAATTGGGCCCTTGTGTCCCCGGCCTGGTCCATCACGTTAATGGCAGAGTTTCAGTCTGGTCTCTTACAGACCATAGACTGTATATGACTTAGGTTCGTTCACGTCAAGTGTGTACAGCACATCATCTCAACGTGTGTGATGTCCTCAGGACCACCAGAGTGAGAGTCAACTTCACCAGTGTATCCAGTTAGCTGTAGTAACTTTGGCTATGAACTGAAATTACCCACAGTTCATAGCCATGTAAAGTCAAATACAGGAGATGTTGTCAGTTCCTCTCCCGGTCCCGATCCCGGTTCTGGTCCCGGTCCCGGTTCGGGTTCCGATTCCGGTTCCGGTCCCGATCCCGGTTCTGGTCCCGGTTCCGATTCCGGTCCCGGTCCCGGTTCGGGTTCCGGTCCCGATTCCGATTCCGGTCCCGGTCCCGGTTCCGGTCCCGGTACCGGTTCCGGTTCCGGTTCTGGTGGTCCTGGTACCGGTACCGGTTCTGGTGGTCCTGG
>OMNW01027060.1:4429-16164 GCA_900303245.1 Selene dorsalis
CCGGTGATTCGGTTCTTTAGGTGTGTGACCAAATTAAACTCTGATTGTCTGAGTGTTTCCACATTGACTTGCGGTGAACCACCACAGGGTGTTGACAGATTATACGTCTCCATGTATTATATAAAAACACATCACATGGGCGTAAACAAGCGTAAACACCTGACTCTCACCAGATGTGTTTTTAAATCCTGATCTATTTTTCTGCCAAAGTCTCCAAACAGCTCGTAAACCACGGATCACTCACTCTTCTTTGTGGGATGACATGAAATAATTTGCAGTAATGAGTCACTGACTGAATGGTCACAGTATTTCATGATGTCTGAAAAACATAAAAAAAATCACCGCACGCACGTTCACACACTTCTATGACTCTTGCGTCTCACTTTGTTTTGATTTGTTCAAAAAGCCCAAGGAGCTGAGATCAGTTCCTCTCGGTGTTGTAGAGTTACAGCACCGTGTGTCATAGTGTGTGTTACGTGTTTGACTCTGTGGAGGTTGTGAAATCCAGGTTTGTGAAAGTTGCTGAGCTTATAGTTAGAGGTGGTAAAAGCTGAAGCTGATGCTGAACTTCTAACCTGCCCACGCAGAAATGTAATATGACAAATATGGTCCTATATGAAGGAAGGTGTTTCCGTATATGTCACATATAAGAGGATGTTTATTTGTGAATGGGTTCAGATCAGTAGACACTCAGTCGTCAGTCTCACAGGCTCCTAATGTGAAACAGTAGGTACAGTAAGTGGGAGGGGACAAGACGATGACGTAAGGTGGAAACCCTCCGTAGACCAGACCGTCTCGTTTTGGTTCAGCCTCTGTGGTCTGAGGGCCAAACCTTCCTCTGATGGACATGTGGCCCCTGAACTAGGACAAGCAGCAAGAGGAGAGAAGTACTTCATGTCTGATGAGTCAATCTGAGTCTCCTCAGCTGCAAATAATGAGGACGACAGAGACACAGTGAAGACACACGGAAACAGAAGAAGAGTTGACTATTGCTTAGGTTAATGGCTGGCTTGGTCGGCCTTGGTTTGGGTTTTGTCTCATGCAACATGGCTCTGCGAACCCAGCTGATTTCAAAACAGGTCTGATAAAACCAGGCCGGTGTGAAGGAACACGCAGGAACTTGGCCATTTCACTAATGCACTTCATTTATAACCAACTGAGGCTGTGAACAATAGAGCCAAAGTGTGCAGGCCAACAGTCTGCTGCTTGAACAAACAAGATTACATCAGACCGAGAAGACTGGATTCAAACGGCACTGGTTGGACTAGTCCTGGTTTTGTGATAATGACATGTCAAGGGAGGGGTCAAAGGTCAAGGTTCCCCTTTCATTATTTGCTAAACATTACCACAGCGGATGTTGAAGTAAACAAGGCTTTTCTACAGGTTTAACACTTGTTGAACAGGTGTGGGATGAAGGTAAATACCTGTTGGATGAGTTTTCGTGGTTCATTTGTAAAATCGGAGAACAAACAACTCTTCTTTCATTAGAAGTTATTGGCATCGTTGGGGTTCTTTCAAGTACGTGTGACAGAATAATAACCATAGACGGCTCGACAGACTAAAGGAAAGTCTTTTCCGACGAGGATGGGATTCGAACCCACGCGTGCAGAGCACAATGGATTAGCAGTCCATCGCCTTAACCACTCGGCCACCTCGTCTGAGGACGCACATCTGCAAGAGAAAGATGTTGCCTGGGTAATGCCTCTGGATCAACTCCTGAGGGTTTCACATCAGTGCAGGAACACTTGAGCTCATGTACGTTACGGTTTGACGTTATAAAAACTAAAAGTGAGTTGAATTCAATAACTCTGCGGTTGTGGAGAACTCCATTGCCTCAACATGTTGCTGTTTCGACATCTAGACATTTCTTGGTTTCTGGCAGCAGGCCAGTTTTCTACAACACCAGTCTGTGTGGAATATAGGTCAGTGTTACTCCACTATAATAAATCACAGTGTGGATTCCTCCCAGCTGAATGGATCTGCTTCAGGAGGACATACTTCAGGAATTGAAAAAAAAAGAGCTGAGTTCTTGCAGCAGATTTGTTCAAACGCTGCCATATGGGTTTTTACTGTAACTTCTGTCTTTGTGAATGAAGGAGCTGGAGCACTTTCCTTGTACCACATGTTTAAAGAACATTCTTAAAGGGGGATCAAACGCTGTAGTTGTTCTATTAGTTAAACACAGACAGACCATAATAGCTAACCCTTAACGGAGCTATTTTAGAAGATTTGCCATTGCTGTATAGCTCATGTTAGTTTCAGCAGCCTCTGAGAAATGAGAACTTGAGACACTTCATTCCTTTACTCACGTTCACCTACGATTTCTCTATTGTATCTTTTCTTCTCCTGAACTTGAACTATATTTATCTGTTGTGAATTTTACTTTCCAACTTTTTAACCAACCTCTTCATGCATCCATGCAGCCATTTCCCCCCATTTCTGCTCAGTTTTAATTTAGGAAATAACAACAATTAATAAAACACAAATAAACCATGAGGTAAGATCACATGTTTTTTGGGGGGGGTTGGATTGTCTGGACTGGACGCCATGACTTCAGTATTTCTAACACCCAGGCTTCAGCCATGTGTCAGACTACCCTGTGTCAGTGTTAAAATAAAGACTAAACTCATGACCTGAATGGTTATGGCTGCAACTGTGACCTCACAAAACCACAGAACACTTTCCTTTGTGTTGTATCTGTCGCTGCATCTTAACATGGGAAACTTGTGTCCACTCAGGAATGTTTATGAGCGACCATGAGCAGGGTTCAACCTTCTTTCCACACAGTCAGGTATTGTCCCGAGTCGCTCCGAATGGCTCTAAATGTTTCCCGCAAAAACTCTCCATGAGTCATTGACTGTGACCCAGATTTCAAGGTGAAGCAATGTGGACAAAATTATGAATAACCCCGGGCTTCCACAACGAGACAGCACAAATGTCAAAAATCAAAGCTATAAATTAGTGAAAACTTTATTTGGTGAAAATAGGCTGACTTTTTGTTGAGTATTGCTTTGTTGGCAATTCACATGTAAACATTTGGTTTGCATCATGCGGTAAAAAAAAACCTTTTTCCACTAACAGTACAAACAGTGGTGAAGTTATGGATGAAAACAACACTCACGTTTATGCTCTTCACTGCAACAGAGTTCATCATTTAAACAAAAACAACACACACACATGGTTCACATTTGGTTATATGAGGACAACTTGCAGCGTCCATGAACAATGCCAACCAATAACAATGCAGCAGCAAAGCTTACTGCTGCACTTGATGATGATTTGTAAGCTTCCGCTTCTGCTAAACATGATTTCTTCCCAGGAACAAGTGGTTTTAATGGTGTTTAATGGAAGTTTAATGGGTCAGGACAAACTAGATACTTCAGTGAGTCACTTTCAGTTCAAGTGCAGGTCATTACATGTTGGACCACTGGCAAAACATCAAGTCTGCGTTGATCCATCCAAAAGCTGTAGCTCTTCAAATGACCAATGACGTTTGTCTCCATAGACTTCGATGTAAAAATGTCCAACTTCATGGCTGAAATAAACATTTACAGCCTTTCTCTCTCAATTTTTTCTTTCAGCTGACGTGGGTTGTTAAAGCTTAAAATTCTGGACAACTGCAGGACGCTTTGCACAAAATGCTGGGAGTTCAGGCAGTGTTAGGTGCTGGCAAGATGGTGATGGCAGAAAGGCCTTAAAAGTCATAGAGACAATGTCCATCTTTATTTACAGTCTGTGGGTTTACAGAATAAGATCAAGAGCAAGTAAACCAATCAGATCAAATGTCTTTCAAAGGTGATACAACTTTAGGGCTCAGGTGAGATGAACTCCTTCAGGTTCAAACATCATATCCGGTACAGCACACAGGTACATTTTCCAGCAAAAGACACAAAATAAGTTGTCAACATCTTTATCAGTGAATCAAACCACCGTCGTATTTAAAAGTAAAAGTCTAACTAATCGTAAACTGTTTGACTCAGAGTACAAGTAAGATAAGATGTGAAACACAGCACTAGTTGTGGTCGAGTACGACTCTCCATGAGCTCAGCACTAGTAGCCTGCTGTGCAAGATGCAACATACAAAGAGTATAACTAAATAAAAGCAGAGTTGATGAAGGCGATTGAATTGATTAGCTCAATTGGATGATGACCTCAGTGAGTCAGTTAACACTTGACCTCCTTGTTCCCTATTTGACATTCAAGTTGACATAGCTGCATTTATTGTGTACCATGCTGTTGACGCCCAGTGATCATCAGACATCTATCACATCTTCTCCAGTCTAATTTTTTAGAGTCCTTCTGGATGTTTGAACCTTGTCCCCAAGGTTGAGTCCATTGCTGAGTCTGCTATGGGTCGCCACCAAATGTTTATTAGATGTAAATTGACATGCACATTAACAGCTTTGTTTATTCAGGCTTATGTCTCTCTCGACCCAAAATTCCAAACTGAGTGGAAACTTGGGAATTGAGCTTTTTTGATCAGGGAGACGAGGGATCCTGCCTTTACAAAAGCCTGAAAAAAGGAGTGCCTAGTACCTAGGATCACTGTATGTGCAATGACTACCCTTCACTGAAAGTAGAAAATGTATTAATTCAATTACCTGTAAACTTTCACAACTGTTTTTTTTTTTTTTTACCTTAGTTTATTCAATTCTCAGTCATCAGTTTAACAGATCATTCATCAACTTTGCTTTTACCTCATAATTTTTGTGCTTCATTATTTCTGGGTTGCATGTAAATGTGAAACCAGCACATAGTTCAAACAACAAACATCAAGAGGGTTTGAGTTGAAGTGATTCCAGCGTTGACCTGATGTGAACAGGAGGGAGGTACTGTTGTAAGTCCTTGATGCCGAAGTTGAATTGTACCACGTCGTCCTCATTGACACTGTCCGCCTTTTGGTTTTTTGGTACAGTCAATTCAGCCAAGTATCAGAAAACGTGTGCACTCAACATAAATACTTCACAGGTGCAGAGCTTCTACCATCCTTCACAAACACCAGGCCTCAGATGTTGGTGTCACTCCGCAGGTATCTACTGCATGATAACATCGGGTTCGATGTTAAACAGCAGGTCGTCGTTGTCCCGCCTGACCTCCAGGAGCAGGGCCGTCTCCTCCTGCAGCGCCCCCTGCAGGTCGGCTGTTGTGATCAGAGGTTTGCCGTTGAGTTTCACAATGATGTCGCCGTCTTTGATGCCACCTCTAGAGACAGTGGGAAAGAATGAAGAGATACCATCATGGGTCGTTCATTTGTGATACTGCTTTTCGTTGAGGAATTAGAGAATGAAAAACACCTACTTCTGTGCAGGTGAGTGTGGAACCACCTCATGAACATAAATCCCGCTGGTAACATCAGGGAAATCTGGATTTTGTTGCTTTAGCTCTTCAGTCAACCTGAAACACATCAACACACGTTGTCTAAATCCATGTCTCCAATTGGTCTGATTGTGTTTCATCAAACACAACAACTGTTTCCTAAATTTTAGACAGTTATGCTTTGCAAAAGGTCAGAAAATGAGGAGATCAACACTAAAAACTGATCAGTCTCTGCTAGCAATTTGCTATTTAGACAATAGCTATCATTTCAGACTCACGCTGGTGTGATCGTCAACATCCTTATTCCGATGAATCGCTTCTTTATCGACCTCACATCTGAAAGACACTCCAGTTAGTCGCTGCAAACACACAGGTGTTTAATTCCAGCCCAGCATCATCACCGTCACACTCACCTTTGCTGTGCTTGTCCAGGGAATCGTTAAGGAAACGCGTGATCCTGTCGGAGGGGATGGCAAATGAGATTCCTGCTGCGACCTTCAGGGTGTTGATGCCGATCACCTCCCCGTCCTGCGATACGGACACAAAATCAGTTAGAAGTTTCTCAGGTTACTTAATTCCTGTTGCTGCGAAGTCAAACAGTCATTGTGGTTTAATGAGAAACTCACCAGATTGACCAGTGGTCCTCCTGAATTCCCGTACTGTGAAGGAAAACACACACAAAATTTCAATTTGACATTTTTGGCACTGCTAAAAGTAACTTGATTCGGATGTTTCCTGTCTGACTTCAGGCTCACATTGATGATGGCGTCCGTCTGGACGTAGTCCATGTCAGAGTCCCTGAGGCCCAGCTCCTTGCCGTCTCTCTGGGCGGTGCTGACGATACCGGTAGTGACGGTGTTCTGGAGGGCGAAGGGGCTGCCGATCGCAACCACGAACTCCCCAGGCCTCAGGTCGGCACTGTGGCCCAGAAACAGCACAGGCAGCTTTGTCTGAGGGTAGAAGATGGACAGAGAAGATAGATTGAAACAGTGAAGTTACTGAGGTAGTACATTTGAATATACACCTCCATATGCTTCAGATTGTTGGGCTTGTGTTGGACTTTTTCCAAAGTAAATCTTCTCTACAACAACACTGGTGAGTAGTGAAGTCTTAACAGAGTGGACAAAGCGAAAATACCAAGGAATGATTCTTTTAATCTGAGCTGGATTGTTACTAATCCAACTTTCACAGCTGCTCAGACTCTGCTCCTCTGCAGATGAAACTACCACACGCCCAAAATCACTCATGCCTGAAGCATGAGCGTACACACTGTGGTTCAGGAAAACAATGTGAGTGAGACATCACTCTGAAAGTCTGCAGGAATCTGAGGTCTTGGTGAATCCTGATGGGCACATACGACAAACAGAGAATATCACAACAACAACAACAATGCACAACCAACAATCAGCAGTTCCATCATGTCTGGAAAAAGGATGAAGACAAATGTAAAAAAACAAAACAAAATGGATGGATGAGTTACGGCCTCAAGATGATGACAAACAGAAAACAGTGTGAGAGGATGTCTAGATTTATACAATATACATAAATAAGTAAGTCGTGAAGAGACACATGAGAAAGAGGAAGCGAGGGATGTGATGAAAAAAAGTGGGCGAAGAGGTAGAGGGAGGAATAGAGTCGAGCTGAGTGGAAACATATGGTGTGACGGAGGGAGAGGAGGAATGAGCTGAAGCAGGATTTCTCTAAGGTGGAGTATCCCTCCGCCTCCCCCTCCTGGTCCAGCTCTCCCACCTCTAACTCGGGGGATGTCAACCTTCGGTCACTCTGAAAACTGGAAGTTCAGCCGATATTAGTTTCTGAGAGAGCGCACGCTGATAATTCGACCCACCCAGTGTCTTCAATCCTGATTCGTGCCGCGTGGCCAAGCATTGCTCAACCCAACAGAAATGTATTTAATCTGTGGGGGGAGAAAATCCCCAAGTTTCCAAAGTCACCAAACCAGAATGAGAAACAGGCAGCTCAAATGTTTCCATCTGATGGAGAGTAGCAGACGTAAAGACATAAAGATATGTCTCTGAACTCTGAACGTATTATTAGTGAACTGATGATGAAGCATTGACAGTATGTGTGATCCCAGTATATAATATTTTGAGACAGTCCTCCAGAAAAACTGAGCTGACTGGTCCTTTTTTTTTTAAATATCTTATTAGTCCGTTTTTTTTAAGGTGACATCTAATGGCCGCCATAAATATGACAGGAGCAGAAGGAGATGTGGTGACATGGTAAAAAAAAGAGCGCAAAAAAGTGAGGTTAAATTCTCATGAGTCATAGTTACCCTAAACCTAAACCCAACAAAGCCATGAGTGTTATTGTTGTAGCCATGGCAATGATCAGTTAGCCAATACACGCTACACATTAGCGCTGTAGAAACAATATTTCAGGAAACACGTTGACATTGAGGGAGCCTGTTTGACAGCTAGAGTAGCCAAAATGACAAAATTAGCTAGCTTTGTGTTACCCTTGTAATTAATTTGTTGCCGTTGCTAGCTGGCTAAATGTCCGCGTTGCTGTGGAGCGTAACACTGCTATGCTAGCGTGGGCTAACAGTTGTGCACGGTTTGTTTCTCTTCCTTTTTTTTTTGTTAGGATTTTTCCATCTTCTTCATGAGAGTTGTTTACATATTCAAGTCAGTAAAAGCCATTAATCATTTGCTGGACTTGTGTTTAGCTTTAGCTAAATGGCTAAAGGGAACATCAACAAACCTCTTCAATCTCTTTATTTGTCACTGCACAGCTGTACAATGAAATTTAGTGCATCTCCTCAGAGTATTACATAAATATAAGACAAAGGTACATCACATAAACGGCTAATGATTGTGTCTACTCGCTTGTTTTTTATTAGCATGTAGCCTGCACAGTATAACTGAGCTCCATAACATCTAGCCTCTAACTTAGACCCTGGAGGGAAGATGTGGTTTGTTTCTGTCAATCCAATAAGAGTCCAGGTACAGTTCAACAAGGTAGTCCACATTTACAAAACCCCCCCAAAGCAGGACTAGAACTGCACCTCAAGGTTCAAAGAAGCAGGAGGAGGAGGAGCTGTGGATGAGCTGGAGGTATTAGGTGTTGCCCCTGCGGAGGTCTGGACTCTGACTCCACCACCCTCCCTGAACCTGGACACATGACGCACTCCATGAACACTCGTGTTTAGTCTGCTGACTTCGATGAACCAGTCCAGAACCAGTCCTGTCCAGATTAATCTGTGAGCGTTTTACTGGAAGCAGGAATGTTAATGGAGGCATCGAGGCGGCTGCATTTAGACTAATCTGTGGACTCTTCATTAGAAACAGACACTATTTTGTTTACATCCACAGTTTCCCACCAAAACGCATGGTGTGTTCCTGCTAACAGACATGTTGAATGTGTTTCCCAGCTTGTAAAACATTAGTATTCCTGTTGCTGTTACTGGCTTTTAAACCTGCATTGTTTAAATTAACTTCTTCTTCTTCCCCCTTCTGTTTTATTGGCATTGTCATTAATTATTGTACTGTAACATCTCTCACACCAACTGCTCCCACGCTCTGCAGACAGACCCATCATGGCCTCCCGGTGTTTTTAGTATCTTCTCAACAGTGCAACAACTTTAAAGGTCCGTAAGCTTTTCCAAAAGTTTCAAAGCCTGCGGCCATGTGGGAGGAAGAAACTGTTCTGTTTATTCTCCTACTTGCATCAAAAGATGGAGATTTATTTGACCAATGTGTTTCTGTTTATAAAGGTCATGTCCACGACATGTCCTGATGAACAGCTACTTATCGGTCCTCTTCCTAAAATAGCCTGAAAATTTGGGATGGTTCAGATTTTTTCCATCTTGTTCATGAGGTTGGTTGTAGATTTTCAAGTCAGTAATCATCATAGTTGTTTGGGTTAAGATGTATCCAAGTGGTTAAAGGGAACATTAACAACCCTCTTCAACCACACTGACCCACAATAAACAGCTTTTATCTGTCGCTGCTCAGCTGCTCAGTGAAATTTAGTGCATCTCCTCAGACAGTCCATCGCTAATGGATGGAAACTATAGACGGACGCATCTACTCAAGATGACTGATGAAAAGCCGACTTCCTGTCTGTCTGGACTCACCTGTGGGTTGATTTTGATGGTGGCTATGTCTGACTTTTTGTCTATGTCTTTGATGCTGGCTTCATATACGTCTCCATTATGCATCTGGACCTTAAGGAGAGAGGGAGGAACAATAACATCTTAGAACTTGAAACATACTAGAAAGTATATATCCAGAGCTAATTCAGAGGAACAAGGACAGTGCCACTTCACATTTGTCAGTTTGAGCTAAAACTGTTTCCAAATGAACAATTTATAACAATATTCATAACATTTCTAAACTCTGACACACTTCTATTTCTAATTGAAGCAGTTCAGTAACCCTAAGCCCTAACCTTGACCCAACCCTAACCCTATAAAGTTCTAGTTACACAATAAATTGGTGTTTTTGAAGGATTTTAACCAACAACAGTCAGTTAGTTTGAACCATAACCTTGTGTACAGACCCAGACTGCTTCTCCCTGTCTCCTGTCATCATGCTAAGCTAGGCTAACCATGTCCTGACTCTAGAGTACAACATCAATCTGCTGCCACTTAGATGTTCATGAGCTGAGATGAAGCAGCAAATAAAAGTAAAACAGCAGCAGGCTGATGTGGTCGTAAAAAACGTTTGGACAGCAACGTTGAGGATTTATTTAATCGGCCTGTGATCCAGATGATCCAGATGAGCTGAGACCAGGATCAGCGGATCTTGTACCTTGAGGTGCTGCTGACCAGACACCGGAGTGGTGCTGGAGACCACATGGGCGTTGGTAACAATCAGTCCGTTGTCAGACATCACAAACCCCGATCCACTGGACAGAGGGATGTTTCGACCAAACAGAGGATGTCTGTGGTGAAGAAGAAGAAGAAGAAGATGAAGAGTAGCTCAGCTGGAGCAAGGAGCTGTTTCACATGATCTCAATATGAAGAGCTTTCACACGGTCGGTCGATACCTGAGGAAGAGCTCGATGTGGACCACAGCTGGAGCGATTTTCTCCACCACGTCGGCGATGAAGTTGAACTTGTAGCGAGGGCTGGCAGCATGAGGAGGACCTATACTGGCAAGAAGAATGACACATTTCAATAATCAGTCAAGCATCACATTAACACAAAAAGACAGAGTGTAATGTGTAGTTTGATGTTCATCCAAGCTACTGGGCGGAGAGTCTGTCACTCCTCTGTCACTTTAAATGTTTTAAATTCCCAGAATAATGTGGAGAAGTCCGTCAGATGTAACGTGAGTAAATCAGCTGCCTCGACACGAACACACGTGGCAGCTCTGATGGAAAACCCAGCTGGATCCTCCGGGGTCGGTGCTGCGGCCTCCTGCGCCGCTGTAGCCAGTAATAATAATAACGGTGATGAGTGTGAGTGTCTGTGTACAGCTGCACTGTAACGCTGCTCAGCCAAGTCGGCCTTTGAGGAAAAATGTGGTTTGTTATTTTAGAGCAGAGAGAGACTCTCAGATGACAGACGCTCCAACCAGAGGCTCAAGTCTCAACATCACGACCTGATAGACTTAACAGAGACACATTTATCGTCTCATGGTCGCACTGTCACTGGATCATCTTTAGAGCTAATAAAGCTCCAGGTGCAGACTCGGTCCACAGCCGAAGGCCGTCGACTGGTTTAAAGGTAGAAACCAAAAAATGGAATATGATGAACATCAAACCTCAAAAAAATGCAGAAATAGATGTTACAAATATTCACGTCCTGGTTATATAAACACATCAGTGTATAAAATCTGCTTTTGATATTTGGACCTGGCGTCAGCACGAGATGAAACCTGGTGATGATGGAGGCTTAACTTATGAAGGAAATAGGTCAAGAGGTCAAAGTCTCTTTGGACTCGTTCCTCAGGGGGAACGAGAAACTCCACAGTAAACTAGATGCCAGTCGAGAAGATATGATCAACAGACTGATGGAGGAAACAGATTCCTGCTCTACTCACTGCTACAATCATCAACACACACACACACACACACACACACACACACACACAAACACACACACACACACTGTGTCACTGGGGCATTACATCTCTGTGGGTGTGGTAAACTAAAAATATAAGTTTGATCAGGCCGCAGGTCGCGGTCAGTTGTGGTAAATGGTTCTTGGTTCCTCTGCTGATCTCCAGCAGAGACGCTGAGAAAACACCTCATGAACTTTATTTATAGACTTTTTTAAAAAGCAGAACGCAAACGTGAGAAAAACTTCAATCCGTGTCTCTGAGTCTGGACCTCGGCTTCGAGCAGAGAACAATTTTTTCCAATCATTTTTTCAAGCAAAAGAAAAACAATTATATTTATTGTCCACAAAATCTTCGATTATGTAACCCATCATTTGTTTTCTGCTCTGACGT
>OMNW01027073.1:25282-35357 GCA_900303245.1 Selene dorsalis
GATCTGCAAGGAAGCAGGAAGAAGAAGAAGAAGAAGGAGAAGAAGAAGAAGAAGAAGAAGAAGGAGAAGAAGAAGGAGGAGGAGAGGTGGAGGAGAAAGACGAGAACACATGAACGTTTGGAGGTCAAAAAATAATAAAAAAAGAAAAGCACAATGACAAAGATTTCATTTTCATTGGCACCACACACATAGATACTTAGAATACTTTAAGACCAATTTAAGAATAATAAAAAGCTGGATAAATAATTCTTTCATGTTTATATCATTGTCATATCTGACATTTATAAGACTATCTAACATCTGCATCTTGACCTGCTTTTCTTGGGCTCATATTTGGGGAGTAAAAATAGCCAGCTGTTTATTTGACAGCTGGAGCTTTGGGAGCTTCTCCGAAAGAGACAAATCTCCACAGAACAGACCCGAGATGCTTGAGCTGCTTCACTTGGGGCAGAGACATGCTCCGGACACGAGCAGTCCATTAGTTATTTAGCTGATATTATCCATTTGGCTTGTAACAAAAGGTCACCTTAGTTGGCTGAGTGTCATGAGAGTGAGCGAGGTTTTGAGGTCTGAGTCTGAGGGCACGAATGTCTACAGACTCTCTACTCGACATAATGATACTATTTGTCTCATATGCTAGGATTTTTTTTTCTTTTTTTGTATTGCTTGTAAGAATGTATTAAAATATATGTTTTGTCATTTTAATACTTGTAAATATTCCTTAAGAAACCTAAGTCATTTCTATTTCATTTATTTAATCTTATTCTAAGTGTCAAAATCTTCAGGTTTGTGTACAATATAAACTCTGAACACTTGAACCTTGTAAGGCTGCAATTTTCCAGCATTGGCAATTTTACTTAAAGGTCATATCGTAAAAAGTGAGATTTCAGTGTCTTCAGTGATTATAGATCAGCTCCAGGTTCTATATTAATACTGTGAAAGTATCAAAGCCTCAGTCCACAGAGAAATGCACACAGCCTGTATTCAGAAGCTGAGTCTTAAAACCAGCTGTCAGGACTTCCTGTCACTTTGTGATGTCACAACAAAGCAGTCACCAAGCCCTGCCCCTTTTTAACCCATCATCCAACACTCGCAGGGTTCAGGTTCTCTGAGTGTTTTATTCTGAAATCTGCTCTCTTTTTATTCGATCACTCAGTAAACAGTCAGCCAATCAGAAGAGACACTTGGCCTCTCCTCTCTTCTGATTGGCTGACGGTGGTGGTGAAGTTGGAACCACTTTTATATATTATAAAAGCTGTTTTGATGTGATTTGTTGATAATTTTGTTGTATTTTGTTGGTTCTTAATCTTTGACTAGAAGCTGTAGTTACAAGTGAAGTTGAGAAAAAGTGCAACATTTCCGTCTGACAAACTGAAATACATCAAATTCATTTTAGTGCACAGATTCCCTTTGCCGAGGCAGGAGTGAAAACTTCCAGCGACACAAGTAAAATTTTACAACAACACAAACACACAAACTGCATTTCTGAGGGATGAGAGGTGGATGACACGACGGTGAACTCCTCGCTTCCTGACTCAGCCGATCGCTGAATGAAGCTTTCTGTGGGACTAAGCAGACAACTTACTTCTCGTGAGGAAAGCTCGCAGCCACCGCTTCTCTTTCTTCCTCTTTAATTTCATTCCTCCCCTCTGCACATGTCAGCGATCCAAACAATGATTTCAGGTCCCTGTGTGACTAACCCCTGCAGACTCCCCAAAGGTGTGATGGCTTTATTTACTTGGTGCTAAAGAAGTGTTTTTACACCATAAAGGAATGCTTCCTCGAGTCGGCGTGAGCACCGGCGTATGAATACGAGTGTGTCATACCTACATCACGTATGATTTCCAAGGCTTGTCACTTGAATTATTCGTTTTTGTGCTGCTAAAAGGAAAAGAAACCTCTCAAATACCATGTTGTAAGGATCATACGGTGACACCGAAAATGGTGAAACATACTACAAAATGAATAGACAATAATTTCGAATCCTCAATTCATAATAACTTCATGTACTTCTGATGCACAGGTTTACTGAGATCACCATAAACTGTGCTCTGTGAAGGGCTGAAGCACGTTAAAGGCAACAAAATACCAATAATCTCTTTCATTCCTGTGATTTCTGATAAATACTTGATTCACACCAGAGGCTTTTTTTTTTTTTTTCTTTTTCCAAAACAGGACGACATTACTTAAATACAAGATTTTAACATTTTCAACTCTACTTGAACCTTAATCTGTTCTAACTGAACAATGATGCTGAAAACAAAGTGCGGGAGAACATTTTTTGTGTCTTTGTGGTTTCCAGAGCTGGTCACAGATCTGTGGAGAATTGGCTTGGCACTTACACCAAGTTCTTAACACACACACAAACACACACACATGCACACACTGACACTAACTGTCAGGCTCACGGTATGTGGGACACTACAGTTATCAACAACGCCTCATTTCACCCGTTTAGCCTGGTGTGTGTGCTGGCTGTTGAGTTTTTAGCACATCTGGCCAGCTGTGCATGACTGCCAGTGGGCCTCCGTCTAATTTCATACCCTGCTAGCACATGGGTCACTCAGGTCTTATTTGTGTTGAAGATGTAATGAATGAAGATGAAGGTGAACATGAATTATAACATCATGAGTTTGATCTGTTGAAACCATATGGGCCCATATTCATGATGACACCTGAGTTTGAATGGATGACACAGGAGCTGATCTTCATTTTATATGTCACAGCCTCAGTCGATCTCAGTTATTACAAAGCGGAGGGATTTTAAAGCGAAGGTCTTGTACATCTGAAGAGCAGAAACAGCACATATTCATTTTCAGTGAAATCCATACTTGGATGTGTCTTGTGGTGAATCCTGTTGTGTAATATTACTGACATAGTTGTCTTACTACATATCCCAAAATCCTGTAATTCATGTAAAGAGAGGCTGAACCTCATGACTTTGTGTTTACCTGTCTTACCTGTTAAGACTGTGCTCATGTTTTCTTTATGTGTTGGATTTTTGTTTGATTTGCTTTTGTTGATATTTTGACCTTTCTTCACCCCGAATGAAGAATTCACTCTCACTTACTGAAATTTACACCAGTTAATAATAATAATAAGAAGAATTTGTTCCTGTGTCTCTGTGGAGCTTGTGGAAGATGTGGCGTCCATGTTGTGTCTTGTCCATCTCCAGATGTGACAGAACATCCCTGAGTTTTGACCTTTGTGGGCCATTTTCTAGATTTCAGATTCCTTCTGTGAGTCTTGTTGCCTGCTTATTTATAATAAATCACTGGGCTTTATAAGCTCTGTCTGGGTGTCTCCCCCGGTGTTTTACTATCCTCTTTGCACCAGTCGACACAAATGTGTGCTGTGAGAAGGATCAGGGCATTTGTATTGATGTTTTTGTGATGATGGCGATGACGCGGCCAATAGCGAGGGCGATAAAGAGGAATATTATCTTCTGTGTCTTTATTCAGAGGTGCTACAGAGAGCAGATTGTCCCTGAAGGTCTGAATCAAGGCCGTGAAGAACAACAACGGAGGTGAAAACGAGCTCTTTTAGTCAGTTGAGACAAGTTCATCTTTTCTTCGGCTGGCGAGGTCGTTTCGTGGGCCAACCTGTAGCTTTCTAGTCTTGAGAGCAGGCAAAAGCGCCCACACACGTACTGCAGCTGCTCTAACCTGAGGGCTGAGGACAGTTACAGAGCTCCTTCACACTGTGGTTAGATTTCACAAATCAAATACTTGTTTCTATTATACACGTTATACTAGAATCAACCTTATTCTTATTTGTCAAAGGGGTCAGGTATTCTCCTTCACAGTATTTGTTACGAATTTTAATATTTCACTTTTCATCTAGTGCGTGTTCATGTCATCTATGTCCTTAATAAAGTTTCACTTTCACTCTACTGTGAAATGTCAGTCTCAATTTGCAGCATCTCTTTTTACCCTTCACATGCTCATACAACTATTTAAGCTCTAGTAGGGAATAATTTAAAACCACTTTTTAAAATTCCCTTTACATCCCAATGGCAACAAATGAATTTAATGTTTTGACAATAATAACATTTTTATAATAACATTTTTTTTTAATCCATCAGTGTGCATTTGTGTATTTTGGGAGGATAGCTTTGGAGCGATGCCTGACGGGAGGGGATCATTTAATCATTTAAAGCTGTGTTAGGGCTTATGAATCACTTTCTCTAAGCTTAGCTTCGCATCATTCAGCTTCATTGTTTTGGTCTCAGTATCTTCCACTTTACTGTTTTTTGGCTCATCATGATATTTTGAGACGCATTTTTTAAGCTACAAGACTCTACACCTGACCTGCCCAGCTCCACATGGCAGGCAACCAATGTTAGCAACTAGCACGCGAGCATAATAGAGGATTTGGCAGCTGGTGGCAGTAGGTGGAGACCAAAGCGGAGGTAAAAGTGGAGTGAATATGAGACATTAAACAAATGAGGATGTGACGTTGTTGCTTGGATGTTTCTGAGTTGTTGTTGTAATGCAACAGAGGTTTAGTATCTTTATCTATCACAGTGACAAAACTGGATTTACAATTGTCTTAACTATTTAAAAATACACCAACCATGTACAAAGGTGCTTTATGTTACATAGGTGTGAGAGCTATACGTTGTCCCCTTCTCTTCTTGAGCGTGAAGCCCAAACAGCCTGACCCAGAGTTCATATTTTAGAGTTTTTACAGTGTTTGGTGTATGTATGAGGATTTCACCAAAAGTAGATGTAATAAAATGTGACCCTGTGCTTTTAAAAAGTCAAACATCTGAGGCTTGCACTAATCACGCACAGCAGGCTCAGATCTGACCGTTCAAGGGCCGACATGACGTCTTGTGAAGTGTGTGAGACGACTAAACTGTAATTTCTGTGCTGAGTGGCAGTTTAAATACAAGTTGGTTGAAAATGCAGTTTTGTAGAAAAAAAGCACTACCTTCCACGCTGCATCAAACAATTACTTTTGAGGTGCCCTTGAGCAAGACACACACACACACACACACACAAAAATGCCAATTACCTCAGAGGACTTGTTAATGTTGCACGGCTGCTTCATCTGAGCTGGTTTCTGGGAGTAAATGTATGAATATGAAGCAGCACGTTGCCAAGGAGGACGAGTCAAGCTCAACTTAGAAAGGTCAAAAAACGCCAACTGGCAACTGGAGTAAGATTTCTTTTCAAAAGTTTAGCTCTGGGAGGTGATGCATAGCCAGCGGCAACGTACAGTACAGAACAAGACACAGCGGTTTGGTTGATTAAATGAAGCTCTCCTGACAAAACTAAATCCAAAAATCCCATTAAGACCTTTTTTTTGCAGGCTTACCTCCAGAGTAGTTAAGACGATTTTGGCTACAGAAGAAAAGTAGGCATCCCAGAGGAACTGGGTCTGCTGGCGGAGAGCCAAGATCCTGTCACGGCCCACGGACCGAGTAATGGAGGGAACCTGGAGGAAGAGGAGACGGAGAGAAAGGAAGAGGACAAAAATGACAGATGCATTAAGTTAGATTTCAAACAATGGTGGGTAAGGGGATGAGAAGAAGAGTGTCTGTGTGTGTGTGTGTGGGGGGAGGGAGGTGGGGGCGTCTGACACTTAGACAGGTGGAGGAAGCAGAAGTAATTTTGTGGACATGCAGAAAAGATTAGTCTTCCGTCCTTCAAAACTCTTCTGCCCCCACCACATCTCCCCGCCCATCAAGCGGCTTATCCCCCAGGACTCCGCGGCCCTGCAGCCAGCCGCTCTCCATCCCCAACACTGTGTCATGGTGGATATTAATAAGTGTCTATAAGAAAAGGGTCATTAAAACAGGAAAGGTCTTTAAAGTTCATGTTATTTAAAACCTTCAATTATACAAAAGAGAATATTTTCACAAGACTTTTTCCATGCAGCGCCTCGTGTCCCTGGGATTACCTCTGCCTCACTTCATTGTCTCGTTCGGTCTGGTCAGGTTTGTCTTCAACACCAACACTAAGACTGGGGCAATGAACGTGATAACTTTAGGTAGCTTTGTTGCAGCAGATGTGGAGGTGGGGATAATGTAGTTGGTAGTTTGTTGGTTATTGTGACAGGTGATGTCATAAAGGTTCAGGGGTCAGATATCTGTCATGTATATGGTAATTTTCAACATTATAACTGCGATTCTTTTGAAGTTTCTTGATTATGTTTTCACAAACCCTGTGGATGATGTGGAAATGAAAGTCACATTTTAAAACTAGCTTTATTTTACTGATAAGAGAAACACGGAAAAATGGGAAATCCTTAAATCAGAGAAGGTAGAACTAGTAGAAACTTTCATATTCTGGAATGAGAGAAAATCTTAAATATTTAATCTGATATGAAATTTGTCTTCAGTATTTTTGTGTATTTTCTGTTCATCAATTAATCATATGAATGCCACGTGGAGCTAATTTCCAGTTGTTATAACTTGCATATCATCACAAAAAACCTCAGATTCAAACTAACGTCCCATGTTAATTGGTTTTCTTCAGATCAATATCAAGTCTTATCAGATGATCTGGTTGTGTTTCTGTGCTGTGGAGAAGTTTCTGCAGCAGCAGTGAAACTGACAAACTCTGTAAAGAGCCTCAAACTGCTGCTGCTGCTGCTGCTGCTGCTGCAGAGGCCCCAGCTCACATTGTCATGGACGACATGAGCAGCTGGCTGGAGGCTCGCAGCAGTGGCGCCCGGAGGGAGCGGCAGCCCGGGGACGAAATCAAGGGAGATGAGGATCCTGCCAATCTGACCGGGGGAGCTAAACATCCTAATGTGCCAGGAAGATGGAGCAGATCCCTCTCTTGATGCTCCGTTTGTAGAAAAACAAACCACCTCCTTGATGAGGTTAGACGTAACCTTAGCTGCCCTGCACTGCCTCACAGTGAAGCAGGAAAAAAGAGGAATGAGCAGCTTTGCAGCCAATATTGGTGAAGAGCCTCATCAGCCCTCACGAGGTGGAGGTGGAATTGGAGCTCAGGTCCCTTCTGGTGTTCTGGCCACAGATCTACAGCCCATTCACTCTGAGTTACACTGCCAACCTGTTGGTCATGGCCAGACAAAACTACCCCACTCTGGTCTGAAGGGGACATAATGACTGATGGTGTTAATATGAGTTTGTAAAGTGGAGCCGGAGCGTGAAACACTGGAGAAGGTGAAGAGTCCTCCGCCCTTGTAGAGTTTATTAAAGCAGCCGTGAGCCCGTTTGTTTCCACCTGGAGTTTAGTGTCCAGAAACCAGAACTATGATCTCGTGGCCTCTGCTAAACCAGTCACAAGAAATGTTTATCCAGACTCTTTCCCAATGACCTTTGACCTCTGACCACCAAACACTATAATCCCCACGTGACCCCGAATGAACCTCTCGGCCTAATCAAAGAAAATCTCTCGAGGTTTTGTGTTCACCGTTTGGGACGGATTGGGCAGACGATGACTGTCATGGTCGTCACGGGAACCGATCACACACACCAACTACTGTACCTTAATTTTAGTGATGATGTGTTGTTGTCTTAACTATTGTTGTTTATTATTCATGTTGTTTATTTAACTGTCATTTGGTTTTATTTATACTTGAACAGCACTTTGGTCAATTTTAAATGTGCTATACAAAGAAATCTTGACTTAATTATTAAAAAAAAAAAAAAAAAACTGTTTAGGGGAATAATTATAATGATTATTATTAATCTATTCATCATATTTGCTTTTGAAATGCTGATTTCAGCCACAACAGACTGAGTGCACCGCCCCTTCAGTCTAGATCCGACAACCAGTCTTCATGTCTCCCTCTGGATGAGTTTTAATTTCTCCATGCGGGTTAAACGTACCGTATATAAAATGTGTGTTGGCACATTTTGTAACATAACTGTTCCTCCCTTTGACAAGAAATGTTTTTTTTTAATTTGCTTCAGGAAGTTTAAGTGAGGTGGTGTAAGAAGTAACAAAGTCCATAGGAGCAATAAGCTGTGATGGAGGAACAGATGATATGTGGGACTGTTACTACAGAGACGGAGGTTCAACTCTCTTTATGTTTAATGATTTAATTAACTTATTATTCTTACTTTTTTATTTCAAACCTTGAAAGCTTTATTTCAAATCTCATCTAAAAAGGCACAGAGCGTTGTTTTTCCAGGGTCAGTGTTATAAAATATTTGCAGCATGAATCTAGATTTTTGGAAATCTTGATTTATGTCAGTGGTTTAAGAACGTAAACTTCACAGTTACGATTGTGAAAACTGATATTTAACAAAAAGTGAGTGTGTGTTTGTTGTACTGGGTTGTGTGTGTGTCAGTGGATCTGTTGATGGCAGAGTGAGCTTTAACTGTTCATCTCTCTGAGGTGGAATATAAACAACACCAATCAAATCAGCTCAATTCTCTTCCCCTCGATTGACTCTAATAGTGTTTATGTTTCTCGGCAGGGGCAGTGTGTGTGTGTGTGTGTGTGTCTACGTGTGTATAGAGGGGTGTGTGTTGTGTGTCTACTCTCCACGGGGGGAATAGAAACTCTACATATTAAACAGGCAGGTATTGCAGTTCTCTGTGATGTAATTGAAAGTAATGAGATTCAACTCTCTCAGCAGGTGTTAGAGCTCCGATGTGGTGTCTGTGTGTGTGTGTGTGTGTGTGTGTGTGTGTGGAGAAAACAGAAAGACAAAGAGGGCAAGCATCCAGAATCTGTTTACCAACCAGACACATGTCCTTGTTTGTAATTATATTTTTATTACACCACACAGATTCTGGCATTCAGCCCAGATAACTAAACAGTTTTTGGATGTTTTAATGCTTTTAATGGATTTGTTGTTGTTGTTGTTGTTGTTGTTGTTTTTTCCAGGTATTTGAAGTGACACTGCACAAACTCCTGAGCTTGAAGGAGTGTGGTCTGACACTGCAGCTCCAGGAGCTGATTCATGCCACCTTCCTCAGCACAGCTGGAGACAGATTAAAAATGTTCAAGGTGTCCTCCAAGCTCACAAAGACAACTAATGAGGAGGTTTTTTTATTTTCTTTCAATGCCAACACCACTTAACCTTCTCCACTGGTGTTACATGAAACAAAAAAAATCACATGCGTTCAGGTATTGTACTAAGTTTATTTAGCTACTTCCAAACTGTGATTTTGGGGATTGTTAAGTGTGAGTCACTCAGTTGGTGTAACAAACACTAAAGCTGGTATTGGTAGAAAGCAAGAGGCGTCACTTCGTACAAAAAAATGACGTTCGGATCGGCGAAGTGAAAAAAGACGTGTGATGATGTAACAGACAGTTATCGACAACTGCATTTGTCTGCGACTGTTTTTGTCATTGTTGTTTATTTACAAATGTCAGGCTTCATCCTGAAAGCCTTTGTCTCTACATTTCTATTTTAATTAAATCTTCGTATGTCTGCATCACTGCCGGGGAAATGAATGGGAAAAAAAACACAAACAAACAAAAAAAAAAACAACAAGCTTGTTTTTGTTCAACCTCTGGAATAATAAAATGTGAACAGCTGAACTGTCAAAACATAATACTTGCTTTACACGTATTATCTTAACCAACAATTAGCATGCTTTTAGGTAGGTGGTTTTGTTTTGTCAGAGGAGAACAATGCACACGACAAAAACCTCCGACAGCATTAGAGCGTCGCTGCGGCTCTCAGTCCTGGTTAATGACAAAAACGCTGCTTTAGTTCATCTAAAAGCAAAGTCTGAGATACTTTTAATGATAGCTTGTCCGTTGCTCAAATCATCATCATTATCATCATCATGGCTAGGTGCTGATGGAGGGCTGGTCAGAGAGTATGGACAAATTAATTAAAGGCAGACACATACTGTCTCCAAAACACACACACACACTTTCCCACCTCTGTGCAGCGGTCCAGGTGGTGGTATAGGTCACGCAGGTGCACCCACAGTAATACAGAGAGTAATTAGACAATGTAAATACCACGAGCTCTGTCTGTCTGTCGCCCTAAGTAAAGGAAACAGAAGGTGATCCAACTCAGGAATAATCCGTCTCAGATAAAAATACTGTGTGGTGGAGGTGTGACTGGCTGTGAATATCACAGCTGTCATGTCAGAATAAAAAAAAAAAAAAAAAAAAAAAAACAGGA
>OMNW01027115.1:3540-21666 GCA_900303245.1 Selene dorsalis
TGTGTGTGTGTGTGTGTGTGTGTGTGTGTGTGTGTGTGTGTGTGTGTGTGTGTGTGTTCTGCCACGAGAACTATGAAAGGAGATGAGGACTATTTATTAACAGCACACATCGGTCTATCGAAAACACACCAGCGCGTCTGATGTTGGTGTAGCTTAGCCCTTGTCTCATCCTAACTTTGTTCATCCTTTTTATCCTCCTGGTTTTCAACCTTTCATCCTTTCCACCCTGCTGAGAAGCACCTGTTTTGACCAACTCATGTGGTTTAGTTTTCAGAACAAACAGTAGTTTTAGAAAGGATGGCGGCTCTTCTGAAGGCTGAGGAGAATGGAGTCTGAATGAATAATATGGTGGATGTTAGCTGCATAACAACAGCCACAGCATCGGAACAATAGGTTTAATCATGGAGGGTGGTGAATATTCATAGAGGGATGCTGCCACCTGCTGGTTAGGAGAAGACTCGGCTCATGTAATTAAAGGTTCAAGTTTAAGAACAAGGAAAAACCTAAACAGTCATAGTTAGACTCATCTGTTGAATTACACATTTTTGTATCACTTTTTTTTCATGCTGTTGATATTTGAAGTTGCTCTGACTTTCCGTGTCTTCTTCCTCTGCAGTGGCAGGAGCTGATCCCTACATGCCGGGCCAGATGCCTGGTGGTGGTATGCAAGACATGTATGGTCGACCCCCATCTGCCCTGAGCATGAGCCAAAGGTCGCAGTATCCATACGGGCCGGGGTATGACAGGAGGTAGGCACTGAAGGCACCAGGAGAGGATGGTGAACTTGTATTGACCTGCTACTGCTTTGGCATGACTCTACCAAGAGGCCTGAGGCTGACGGCAGTGTTATTATTTAATCTACCTGAAAATGTCTTCATAACAGAAGTTATGTCAGACTTACCTGTTGTTTGATCCTCAGACCAGACCATGTGATGGGGATGGAGGGGAGCATGGGACCCCCTGGGAGTCAGAACAACCTGGGGCCCACAAACAGTGAAAGCAGCATGTACTCTCCCAGCAGATACCCTTCGCAGCAGAGGTGTGTGTTTGTGTGCGTGCGTGTGTGTGTTTGCAGAATCCATTTCTGTTGAAATGTGAAATTATATGTCCTTATGTCTAAAGCTTTGCCGATCAGTGAGTGATATATTTCTCCTCCCTCCTCTCCTCTGTATCAGACATGATGGCTACGGTCAGCAATATCCCAGCATGCCATATGGGATGCATCCATCTGGGATGTATCCTCAACAGCAGGTGAGAGACAGCTCTGTATGTGCTCAGCACTACGACTCTAAATACAGTTGCTTCACATCCTGAGGTTAGAACTATGTTCAATGTCATGAAGACACAAAGAATATATATTGTTTGTTTTTTCATGACATATATATATATCTATATATATATGCTTGTTACTTTTTTCCTGTCTTGATTAAAATAGTAACACTAGTAGTAGAAGTAAAACAGTGGTAATGTATTGACATGTATTAACATGAACTGAGTTCAAACCGTATCATAATGAAAACCACAAGTCATTTGGCATACCTGGGGTGATGAAAGTCCACCACAGATGTTGTATCTGCACAGTGGAGGCTGTTTCTGGGCCTCACACAGTGATTCTACCTCCTGATGTGTTGCTGCTGGTGTTTTTACCTCAGTTTCTCAGTTCAGTCAAAACACAGATAATTACCAATATAAACATGCCTGTTCTTAAAACACAAGATATGCAATAGAAACAGGGAACATTTACTTGTAAGACAAAAATTATTCTGAGGAGGTGTCGTATAGCTCAGTGGGTTGAGTTGGCACCTCATATACGGAGGCTTCAGTCCTCACTGCAGCCGGTCAAACCGGTTTGATTCCCCCAGCAGCTCTTCGCTCCTAACCCTAACATATATATATGTTCTGAGCAGGTTGAGTTTAAAAATAAAATATTCTTGAAAACATTTTTTTCCTGCAGTGGCACCAGGGGGGGGCTTAAGACAAGGATTTTAAATGCAGTAGTTTTTTTCTCAAGACTCTAGTTGTACTGATTTATTTTAATTTTTAAGTCATTTTATTGAATTTTCCTAATTAAACTTTGTTATAATATTCATCTGAATATGTTTCTTTATTTTAGTGCCACAAACTTTTTAGCACCATACTGTTATATGCTTCATGAGCCATCACTAATACAATACTAAAATGACTAAGGAGAATGAGTCTATCAGACTTGTCAGAGTAAAATTACTAATAACAAACACTCTGTCATCTCCACCTCTGCTTCAGCAGGGCTACAAACGGCCCATGGACGGTATGTACGGCCCCCCACCCAAGAGACACGAGAGTGACATGTATGCCATGCAGTACGCTAACCAGCAGCCGGACATGTACAACCACTATGGTGGTGGGTACTCAGGCCCTGAACACAGAGCCATGCAGGGACAGTTTCCCTACCCCTACCCCCGCGACCGCATGGCCCCCTCAGGACAGAGCCAGCACAGTATGATGGGCGGGGGGCCCACTCCTAACCACGCTGGTGATGGTCCCAACATGTGGCCATCCAGGACAGACCTGGGCTATCCTTACCCCAACCGACAGCCGTCTCAAATGACACCTTATGGCGCAATTGGTAGAGACGACATGGACGTGCGGCCCGGGCAGGAGCAGTGGCACCGTCAGTCCCCCTACATGTCATCGTCAGCCAGCATGCCTCCCCTGTCTTCACGCCAGCCAACGTCTTACTCCAACTCCCCATCCATGGCCAATCACCTGCCCAGAGCACCCAGTCCCGGGGCCTTCCAGCGCTCCTTGGATTCTCGAATGTCACCCAGTAAAGTACCATTCATGTCACCAATGAAATTGCCTAAGCCTGGGATGGCTATGATGGGCCCCCAGGGCAGTGGATCCCTGGGCCAGTTTCCTCCCAACCTGAGGAGGGACCTCAACTACCCGCCAGGTTCAGCTGAGGCCACCATGTCCATCCTCAAGCCTCGACGCAAGCTAACATCCAAGGACACTGGTGAGAGGCAGTCCCATCATTTCATGAGTCAGCATTTTGAATATGACTACGAGTTAAAAAGTGGTGGATTTACAGTATTTTTATGGCTTAAAGCTTTAGCTCTACAGCTAATTTTCAGGTTGAATTAGCACAACGTGAGGTAAATTTTATGACAGGGGTTACAATGATTTACTCTGTTCATTGTCCCTTTCATCATTTGTACAAAGTCTGATCACTACTTTTTTTTTCTCCCTGGTTCCAAAAAAAATCCCACTGTTTTAATCCAGGAACGCCTGAGGCCTGGCGCGTCATGATGTCTCTGAAGTCTGGCCTGCTGGCAGAGAGCACATGGGCTCTAGACACCATCAACATCCTGCTGTATGATGACAGCACTGTGGCCTCCTTTAACCTCTCCCAGGTAAAACTGATTTCATGACTGCACCTCGCTGCTGACTGATGGAAGGTGTTCATTAATCCCACACTGTGATAGTGTGAGATACACTCAAATTTAAGGTGTTATGGTTAATGGTTGGGGCTGATTACATTTTGTCTTTGTCCGAGCAGTTGCCTGGATTCCTTGAACTTATCGTTGAGTACTTCCGCCGCTGTCTGATTGAGATGTTTGGCATCCTGGAGGAATTTGAGGTGGGCACTGTGGCTCATAAAAGCCTTTTGGAACCTGCATCTAAACAGAAAGAAGAACCTGTCCCTGACCAGGAAACAGACTCTACTGTCCAATCTGAATCAGAGTCAGCCCTCATGGCAGCAGAGACACAAGAGGAGCAAACAGCCGGCATCGTGGAGGAAGCTCCACCTGTCACTTCAGAACCCGAGGCAGTAGTGGTAAATGGTGAGAAGGAGGAGTCTGAGGCGAGTGGAAAGAAGGAGGACAAGAGTAAAGAAGACAGAGAGAAAGAGGAGAAAGAAGAGAAGAGTGAAGAAGTAGCAGAGTGTAAAAAGGAGTCCGTGGACCAGCCTGTCACAGAACTAGAGCCTAAACCTAAACAAGCCAGCAAATACGATAAGCTCCCAATCAAGATCGTCCACAAAGAGGACCTGATTGAAGACATGACAGAGCATTTAGGTTATGTCACTGAGTTCACCAGTGGGCTGCTACACTGGCAGGCAGGAGGTGGAGACTCCACCGCACACATTCAGACACACTTTGAACCCCGTACTGCACCACGTGCCAGGGCGGAGGAGAAGATGAGGAAAGAGAACAAAGAGGAAAACAAAACAGAAGATGGAAAGAAAGAGCCCCTGAAACATATCACTGCTACTATTGATGATGTACTGTGTGCTCGGGTCGACGCTCTCTCTTACGCTCACCCTGCACGCTCCCTGCCGTCCTACCCCTTCAGGGTGCACTCGGATGGGGGGCAGGACCACATCACCTTGCTGGAGGACGAGCCCCGCTGCCTGGACGAGGCTCCGCTCTCCACAACGTCCTCCTGGCAGGACTCGCTGTCCAAGCGGTGCCTCTGCGTCTCCAACATCGTCCGGAGCCTGTCCTTCATCCCGGGAAACGACTTGGATATGTCACGCCACCCCGCTCTGGTTCTTCTTCTGGGCAGGCTGCTCCTGCTGCACCACCAGCACCCGGAGAGGAACAGGTCGCCTCCTAGCTACCAGAGAGATGAACAGCAGGAGCAGGGGCTGTCCAGTAGCAAAGAGGAGTGGTGGTGGGAGTGTCTGAATCTGCTCAGGGAGAATGCCATGGTCACACTGGCCAACATCTCTGGTCAGCTAGATCTCTCCAACTATTCAGACACCATCTGCCTCCCCATCCTGGACGGCCTTCTCCACTGGATGGTGTGCCCTTCGGCCGAAGCCCAGGACCCCTTTCCGTCAGCAGCGCCTCACTCCCAGCTCACTCCCCAAAGGCTGGTGCTGGAGTGTCTCTGCAAGCTGAGCATCCAGGAGGGCAACGTCGACCTCCTGCTGGCTACTCCCCCCTTCAGCCGACAGGAGAAACTCTTCACGGTCCTCGTCCGTTACGTGGGTCAGAGGAAGGCCCAGGTATACAGAGAGATGGCGGTAGCTGTCCTCTCCCACCTGGCACAAGGAGATCCCACAGCAGCACGTGCCATAGCCATGCAGAAGGGCTGCGTGGGTAATTTGGTAGGTTTCTTGGAGGATGGTGTTAGCATGGCGCAGTACCAGCAGAACCCTCACAGCCTACTGCACATGGGGCATCCCCCTATGGACCCGCCGAGCATAAACATGATGTGCAGAGCAGCTAAAGGCCTGCTGGCCATGGCTAAAGTGGAGGAGAACAAGACTGAGTTTGTGCTGTACGAAAGCAGATTATTAGACATCTCCATTTCTTCGGTGCTCAGCTCGGGAGTGGTGGCCATTATTTGCCAAGTTCTCTTTCACTTAGGTAAATTATGACAGGAGGAGAGGCAGGACTTACACAGCGGACCCTGAGGTGGACAAGATATTTCTGTGGTTTTCTATTTTTATTTATCAAAATTACAGAAAATGTTTGTTTTTTTAAAAGAAGTATCCACCTAAACAAAATATCTATATATGTATAGCTTCTAGGCCCTGTTAAAAAAAGGGGGTTTGGGATTTGAAAGCTCATTTTAATACAAATATTTAATACCTGCTGGTGTTGGATTGCTATGTTTAATATTTTGTTTGGCATTTGTTTTTGTTTGTTTACTTTTTCAGCCAAAGCTGCCACCAGATTTTGGTGCTGAATTACATGGTTCCTTTTGAGTCGATGAGGCGTTGAGATGTTTTTCAGTTTTATAAATGCTAATATACTCATCAACATTTTGTTAATGGAGAGTATTTATTTAAAATGTGACACTGTACAGTAGTTTGGACTTTTTTGCCAACAGTTGTGGGGGGAAAAAAACACTGACTTTTTAAAGTGAAATGTATATGTCTCCATCGCTGGAAGATAAATTGTGCAATAGGACTAGAGCAAGTTGTCCATTTTGAGAACAAGAAGAAAATGTACATATTTAAGGACACCTGCAGTGTGTGCTTTAGGCCATGAGGAGGCAGCATTGCACCAGCCAATCAACACGAGAGAAGCGCGTCTGTCAAAAGAAGCATCTAATTTATCAATCATAGCCTCAACGACTTTCACAGATGAACTTTGTGTTTCCTAAGCACTTGTGTTATGTCTGTATTTTTTCATCACCGTGTATATAAACCGTTGTACAATGGACGCACATGATTCTTTCGGTCTCTATCAAGCATAGCAAGAGATGGGACTTTCTGACTATTATAACAAATGCTTTTATTGTTGGTAAAATTTGTTATTGTTATTATACATATTTTGTTAATGGGGTCAAATATTTGAACATGGCAGATGTAACTGATGTTTCAATGTAAAAAATTCCTGTATGCATTGTATTATAGCTGAGAAAACAATCGCTTTGGTAATCAAACATGGAAGTGCCAGGGTGAGAGGATATCTAGGCGAGGTTACATAAGAAAACCTGAACACATTTCTGTTTGTTACTGTCCTCCATTCATGTCAATGGGCATATTTTTGAATCTAGATAATGCTCCAAACAAGTCTGAAAAGATCCTTCAAAATGTCCTGGAAGCTCATTGTAAAATTTGCCTTTTTTCGTATGACTCCATGTCTCTTTTATTCAGTATACACATTTATACTCTGTGCTGCACATGTCACAAATAAATGTACAATGAACATCATTAAGCACCGGAGACGTTGCATTATGTCCAGACAATCTTAGGCCAATAAAACTAACATCAACTGCTTACATGGTCTGCCTTTCATTGATTTCATCCAAAATCATTTGATCACAGGCAAAAACCGATTCCTCCCTCTTAACAGTTAAATTGGACAATGACTGAAACCCTGCATCACACAGGGGTCCAGAGGATGCCTGATAAGAGGACCTGATTGCGTTTTGTTTGATCACAGTATTTGATTGAACGCAAATATTTTCGTTTAAGGCAAAGATGAGATCTTTTCAGTTGTCCCTTCAAAGGTCTTGAATTTGGTTATTAAATGTCACCTCTAATGGCCGGTAGGACAACAACAGATCAGGAGAATTACTTAACTATATCATATTATTTTGAAACTGTTGATTTTGAACGTGTTCACAGTCTCTTCTTTACCGTTCTGTAATTTCATCTGAAGTGCTGACTCCTTTGTGCATATGACAAAAAAAGAGAGATTGCAGCAACTCTATAACCATGTGTGCAAAGTGAAACTTGGCAGCCATTCCAGCCTTTAGTCACACTGAGACATACTGTACAGCTACAGTGGGTCGACGGGGAGATGAGTGACAGAAGAATGAATCTTACAGGGCCTACATTTGTTTCCACTTTCACTGTGAACCACACACTTTTAGAATCGCCCTCTTGGTTTGTTGATGAATTTCTGAACCTGCTGCAGGCGCATAGACTTGCTCCAAGTCTCTTTTGACTTCATGCTTAAAATCCATGACAACCCTGTTTTTCAGTCAGTTTAGTTTACATGTAAGGACAGTGAATGCATCTGATATTCTTTGTGGGAGAGATACAAAGTAGAGCTACTCTGTTGACAGCTTTCAAACAGAATGTAAATATAAATAGATAAACACAGCCACTGTATATTCATGATGGGCTCATGCAACAGTCTGGATCTCAACTGCAACACTAGAGCAATAGTTTTCCTGATTTCATCAAGAAAGAAGTTGGTGATCTTTCCATCCCCCCATTCTCTGCATGTAGCTTCCTCCTCACGTCCTCTCACCACTGTCACACTCCTAAGGCACATGTGCTCTAATGACAGGAAAATCACCAAAGACCAGGAGCAGGACAAACACCATTCCATGCATTCATTCAGACTTCATGTCACTCAATTGTTGGTGATTTTCCTGCTCTGTTAGTTTCTCTCCTTTTTTATCTTTGGTTGTAGTACATGATGGTACTTTACAACTTTCTCTCTCTCTAGTCTCTGCTAAATGTGTAAGACATTTTGTCTTTGTCCTAAGTGAACTTGTATCAGCAGTGCTCCTATTTCACTGAGCCTCAAGTTCACCTTTTGTTCAATTATAATAAGTTCTGATTTACCCACTTTGGTGAATTTATTACTAGAGGCATCTTCTTATATTTGTTTCTTATTATATTTGGTTCAAAATCGTACAGTGAAATCCCATGACTAGATTATATTTAGCCTTATTATTATTATTCACAGTGCGAGAAATTTTGGCCATGCTACTGATCTCCCAATATCAAATCAAAGATAATATTGTTATGATAAATGAATAGCACACTGTCATATTCACTTCACAAATTGTTTTTGGATTTGTCTCTACAGTCTAGTGTTTATTATTATTTCTCTTATTTAGATGGCTGTTCGCCCAGACTCATAGGTCTGTCATTTAGTTTAATGAGAGCTTGCAAATTGCTGTGAGTGTATACACTGGCATCATGTAGCAATGGCTTTTAAAAGCAGTGATAAACACAAAACAGAAATCCAGTCCACGTGTGCGATGGGTTCCTTACTGTACTGTTTTCCAGCATCAGTGTAGAAGAAAGACAAGCATTAGAAAAGGACATATCTGCCAGCAACAAATATTTCCACAGGTTACACTGACTGAGTGTGATAAGAGTCCTCAGAATAGTCTTTTCCTGGAATTGTTACATCCTATTGAGTAGGAATTTGATGTCTTTCTCTCTCCCTTCCTTTGCCAGGGGAAATGTGGGCATAATATTGAGTCCTATTTTAAGCTGCCGTTAATAATAGCATTCCTAAGGTTGACAAGACAGGGAATAAACATTCTCATCACAGGCTGCGTTTCCAAGTATGATTGTAAGCTGGATTTCCTGGCCGCAGAGGCACAATCAGTCATTCTCGTCTTATTTAAAATCTTTACTGACACCTTAAAATTAATTATAGCGTGCCTGAGAGGTGGCTGACAGTTTGACTGATTCCTGACTAATGTTTCTGTGGAGAAAGAAATGATTCATACACTTCTAGGTACGCCTTGGCATCTTAACTGTTTGCTGTATTGCCTTTACACGCATGCACCTGCGCATTATAAACAGAGACTTAGCCCACATACCTCTGAGTGTTTTCAATTTCAGCCTGTCATTTAGAGTTTGGAGGGAAAGTGGGTAGCTGTACTTTTTTGGTGATGGAGGATGTGTTTCAAGTAGGCAGCCAACCGCAGGAGAAAACCTCCTACACTCCTGTGCCTCTGAGAAGCTGAGTCATCGAGCTCTGACAGGATGGATGTGGTGGATCAGAGGAGGCCAGGTCCTTCATTGGCTACTGCTGGCTTTGAGATCCCCGCCCTGCTGCCTCTCACCGCTAACACAGGTAGATGAATGAGCAGTGGGTAAGCTGACCTTTCCAGTGACGTGTTACAATATACTGTATACGTGGTAGGGATAGTGTGAACGGTGTATTTTCTGAATCAGACTGGAGCTGATCATTGTAGCCATGATTACCCCCCCATAATGAGGCCTTAATCTCAGTGTGTTCTTTCATGTCCAGCTTTCTAAGCAAAACAATACTGCCTGGATGAGGCCTTGGCAGGATGTGATTCAGGCACATGTTGTTTTTGGATTCAGACTCAAAGGCCCTATCATGTCCACCCATTTCCCGACACAAACACAGCTTCAGCCATATGTCATCACGCTTTTTAACGAGCCCCATAGTTAAGGAATTAGTCTGGAGGGTTTACAGATCATTAGCAGCCATTGAAAACATCCAGGGCTTTCCAACAGATTAAGTGAAACATGTGCCACTTGATAGCTTCACATGCCCAGCAGCCAATCATGTTGTCAGGCAGTTTGCAGATGCGTGACACAGCTTTAACTGCTTCAACAGCTCACACTACTGTGCATGACCCCTTCCTGAGAAATGTCATTATGTCAGTGTGTTTGTTGTATAAAGTAATGCAGTTACTTTATACAACAACAATAAAACACATGTGTGTCAGATGGCTGATGCTCCATTTCCAATCTGTTTTTCAAGTAAAATCAATATGTTTCATAAAACAGATGTATTTGCAGATCATAAAAGTACAGTGAAGCCTGAACAATTAAGTCCTCTCACACACAGAAATAGAGCCACAGTTCCTTTTAGATCCTTGTGTGGCTGTGGGAGTGAATAAGCTAAATGCTGCGTGTGTGCGTGCATGCATGTGCACATGTACCTGTGCCTGTCTGTGTGCTGAGAGAGGGACAGATGACAGAGGAACTGTAGGCCGATGGTGTAATCATCTGTACTCATGGAGCTAAACAGGAAATTGCGTCATCAGAGAATTGAGCTTGGCATGTATGAGGCGACATCACTGAACATCTGTTTTCAGTAGAACTACAGTTAATATGACTAATAGTGCCCCCGGGTACTGAATAATTTACTGGCAATACTGTTTATTTTGTCATTCTCTTCAGTCTTGTTATTATGTTCCTGAATCGTGTTGATTCATTTACTAATTGACCTCACTGTGACGTCTGTGTGATCAGGGCACTTTGCCCCTAAAATTTGAGACAGTGCAAGTGAAGTTTTGATCTACTTGCACATGTGCAACCAGTAAATTTGCCTATTTTACCACTGGTGAAACGTGGAAGGGTTTGACTCAAAGAATCTGGTATCTGTCATCACAGGTGCCAGGCCAATGTATGTGAGGATCATGAATGAAAAGGAAATGTGAATATTTGCTTTGCAATTTGATTTACAGTTGCGTTCCTAAAATTTTAAGTCGAGGGCCACTGTGCTCCTAGTAAAAAAAAGTTAGTCTGGAGCCCTGGCTCATTTAATGCAATGACCACCTTATATTGTTCAGAGTGTTGTGGCTCACTGCAAACAGGGTCTCTTCCCCTGACTTGTCAATTTTACTGACATTACAACACATACATGAAAAGTAGCTTGTTTAGGTTCTGGGAAAGTTTTACAAATATTAAATTATTCAGAATAGAGATAATATGAACTGACATGTCTTGTCACCAGTTTATGTAGCATCACTGGGCTGAAGGGGCCAATGGGACAGTGTTTGTGACCATGATCGTGTCATGATATAATTACCATTTTCTCACCTGTACCATCCAATGGTAATTAAATCTGGGATAGTCTGATAGTTCATCGCCTGTCACCAAATGGGTGGAAGAACGGGCAAAATCTGTTGTTAAATATCCCTAACCGTAACCCTCCTTTAAAGAATGAAACACAGGGTTTTAACCCTCACACATGCAAGTCCAGTTTTACGTGTTGTTCAAATTGCATGGATGTGGTGACACATTGATGGTGTGTTTTTTTAAACAAACAAGTTCCAGAATAACCCCATCTTCAACCTGACACTGCTGTTTAAGTGAGAATAAGTGAGAATAATTAATGAGTCTCAAAATTGGTAAAAGTCAGACATTTGACATGAAGGTGTCATGAGTTGGTTTCTCAACACTTTCTGATTTCCCCTAGAACATATGTAGGCTACATTTTAAATTGTATTCATAGTTATAGATTATTGTGTATAATATATATCTTAAGGATTTCCTCCAGTGGATTCAGAGACATGACAGGAAATATGTGTTATTGTAAATGTTTAGAGGTGTGATGTTTGTTCTGAATGATAGCCCCAGTATCACCCCAGGCTCCTCCCCCTGGTGCCACCCCTGCTAATGGGGCCCTCCCCTCATTACACCCTCCTGTAACGGACGACTGCAGGTCCGTGGACCGCGGTTTGGGAACCGCTTTATCAGCCCGTCCTTCCCCTTTACCCCTGTTCAGTAGTGAGTGACTTCAACCACGGTCGGAGGGGGAGGAGCAGCCTGGGAGGCTCTGCTCCGCTCCCGTGTTGATGTTTGTTGTTTGCGAGGGTGGCAGCACCGTGCGTGGAGGGGGACACCGAGTGCAGGGCTGTCGACTGGCCTGCCTGCGCGCTTCTTGAGGGGGAATGCTGCAACTTTTTCCCTAAAACGAGGAGGAATGATGCAAATGTCTGATGATTGTTCGTCTGTTGTTGCCGTGACACACTGGAAGACATGGCTGTGAGGTCCTTCTTGGTTTGTGTTGTGCGCAAACACTCGTAGTGTTTTTTTTTCTCTCTCTGAGCCACGGCCAGTCAGGATGCTGGAGCTCGTCTGAGAGCACCCCGCCGTGTGCTCTTTCTCTGGATTTCCCTTCTCGTGCACACCAAGTTCTTCTTTTGGCGACGACCGGCCAAATTCAAAGTCGTTTTTTTTCCACCCTTTAAACTTACAAAAATGGTGTTCTTCGTTTTGTCCTCGACTCGCAACAAACCTGGGTAACGACAGGAGTAGCTGCGTGACAACACCCCGACACGACGACCAGCGTTACTTTCCCTCGGTAAGGCAGCGCTTCAACTGCCGCCTCGGCACAGCAGACAGACGCAGCCGGGATGTTTGCGTGTGTGTGTGCGCGTGTGTATGGTGTTAGGTGGCTGACAGCGCAGCCCGGAGCTCACTCAGAGCTCCGCTTCTTCAGCTCCTCATAAGTGCAAGAGTTTTTAGAGTTAACCAGCCAAGTGAAAGCACAATGAGGCTGAAGTGAGTCGCAAACTAGCTAGCCCTTAATTGCACAAGTTGGCCAACGTGCTAATATCAACTTACCAAGTCACCTCACCAACTTGCTAGCCGTGTTAGCCTTAGCAACATCTAAGGTTTAGTTTCTGTGTGATGCTAGCCAGGTCGCTTGCTAACAAAGGCGCTATTAATGTGACGCTGTGGTATGCGAGGCTGCTAGTGAAGTTATTTGCCAAGTTAGCTAACGTTAGATTAGCCAAACCTGCTGTACTAGCTTTATTTACAGGTTAGCCGCACTCACTCGAGGCTGTATAGATCTTTAAATGATAGTGTGAGTGTGTGTCTGAGCAATAGCTGGATATTATGAATAACAATGTGTTGCACTTATCACAAACTTTTTTCCTCCACTTTGCACTCTCGGCGTTTCTCTGTGGATTGTTGGACTTGTTCTGTCAGCTTCACTGAACTGGTTTGTTTTCTTCACAGTGGCGCATCTGACCCGGGATTTATTCAGCTGTGGGGATTTTAAACAGCGATTGATGCATCTCGGGGTGTCTGAGTCCATGAGAGAGTGCGAGTACAGCCAAATAAGCACTCGCAGCTCCACACCAATGGAGACCCCTTACAAGAAAAGGACCCCAAAGAAGAGGAAGTGGGAGTCCTTCCCCGGTCGGAATAAATTTTACTGCGATGGGAGGATTATGATGGCCAAGCAGACAGGGGTTTTCTACCTCACCCTTGTCCTCATTCTAGTGACATGTGGACTTTTCTTCACCTTTGAGTAAGTATTGCTGAAACTGTCTTCAGTCCCTGTGCCATCATCTGGTTTTTACATGAACACATTGACATTGTAGATCAGATGGGCTCAGCTGTCAGAGAAAAAGTTTGGATATGGGTCAGTTATGTCACCGCCATCTCTGTGGAGTGGGTTTCCTGTGATCTCTTCAGGGCTCAGGGACATGTCAGGACAAACTGGTGGGGGGATTAGACACAAGCATGTCTGTTTTGAGAAAGTACAGAAAGTATAACTTAATCTGCAGTAGGTGTGTTATCTGAGGGGACAGATTTTGATGGAAACTCTGTGGTTCCTTTGAAACTGTGTGGGTTTCCTGCCCTGACTGGTTTATGGGTTATATATAACCCACATATATACATGGGTTATATATTCTCACAGTATGCATCTTAAAAAGCAGGCATGCTGTACTCTGTGCCAGCTGTGTGGTGTCCTTGAGCCAGGTGTTGAACCCTGTGGGTTGCTGATCTGTAGCTGACCCATGTTTGATACTTCACCATTTGTTTTTCTAACTGTACACTGTGATAATTATCTGCTCTTATAACCTTTCAGATAAGCAACTGCCCTGTCATTGGCCTGGTTAGCATTTATCTCTTGACAAGTCATTAATTGCTTATAGAGAGGACTATTCAGTGTCTGTCTGCCCTGCTTGCCACTTGCACTCCCTTAATCATGGTCTCACTATCCCCAAAGGAGCCGTCTGTCTTTCTCTCACTGGTACAATGACCTGTAATGAACAGACACCGTGGTTCTCTCTATGTTGTCACATCCAGCCCTTCATCTTCACCTCATCCTGGACAAATTGACCAACTGTGACTGAAGTACATGATACAGAATGTAGACATAGACACTGACATGAATGCTGCCAACACTAGAGCCTGCTTCCAAGACATCTCTCCTCATTAGTCCCAAGTAATCACTGTGACATATCATGTCAGAAACCCCATCTATTATAGATAAGAATCCTGCTCCATCATGAAATTTGTTGCTCAATCAGACAGTCTTTATCAGGGTAAAGTGCTTTAGAGCCACAGAAAGCTTCATAGGCAAAATGCACGCGGTGGTCCATGACTGCTGTTTGGTATCTGTACTGTAAAGATAGTCCATGATACACACTCTTTGGCCACTTTATCTGCTGCACATGTGTAATCTAATGTAGTCCAAAAAAGCTGGGACATTTGGGTTCTAGTGACAGAGGTTGTAGTGGCTTTGCATTTTATTAGATTTTTTCTAATATCCTACACCTCCTTGTATGCAAGAGGGGTCAACAGAATATTACATGTTATAATGTAGTCCAGTACAGCAACACCACTTGCTTTGACTAAAAGTTGAATGAAAGCCATTCTATTGCATTGTACCTGAGAAAGTGGCCACTGAGTGTAGGAATGGCTGTAAAAAGTTTGCATACGATCACTGTTACATACAAAACATAATGTTTGTTAATGTATACATTGTGTCCTCACACACCTCAGAACATTTTTATCTGACATACTATGGTTTATATACATGTTCAACAACAGCAACTTTTAACTTCAAATTTCAAATTTAAACGCATACTTTTTCTGACATTTTAAAGATTAAATGGCCAAGTACTGGTAGTTGGAAAAAAGACACATCAGTTTTTTGACTAATGGCATGTTTAGGGATCAATTTCAGTACAACAAAACATTGATGTGCCCCTTTTCAAACCACTGCAGTCCAGCAGTTCTGAATTCCTTTGTCAGCCGTGACCTCTGGACCACTACATCTTTCAATACATTGTCACTTCAGCAAAGATACTGACATAACCCATGACCAAAGGGCAGAGCAGACTGCTGGAGTGAGGATATTGCAGGCTCAAAAACCTCCAACCCTCATTATTGTGGAACCATTGATTAAAAAAAAAATACTGAAATGGGCGGGAAACATATTGCTGTGTCCATTTGAACCTGGATGTTCCCCAGCACCCACATGGAGGATGCCAGATGCTTCCTGATGATGCCTGTCCCCTCTTGGATAGGTTCATTTCCTTATCCATGATGAGTTAGTGGGCCAGGGACCAGTGCACTGTCCACTGTTTGTTGTGACAACAGGGGACATTTTTCAGGAACGCCGCGCAACCACAAAGCCACTTTTCAGCTTAGCACTGTCCGCTCCGCTCAGCTGTCCATGCCCCCGAGCAGACAGAGTCCTCCTGACTTTCCTTTCTCTCCCCCCACCCTACTCCCATCAGCTGAAAGGAGACATTTATTGGACAAGGGGATAGTCAGCAGACCTGCATATTGGCTTCTGTTGTCATTAACTGTAATGCGTTTCGATTAGATGTGTTTTTCTAACCCCTCGCACCAGTTGTCAGCATAGCGGAGAAGAACTCCTCATTCAGTTAGTAAGGGCTTCTTCTGTCTCTTGAATGCCGCCGTATCCTTTTATGGTGCTTTAAATTAGACCGTAGTATGATCACACGTGGTCTGTATCTGTTTGGAGTCCAGAAAGAGTCAGCAGATGGTGAGTATTTAGGGATGGAGACATGCACAGAACCTTTAGCTGAGATCTTTCTACATCTCCATATTTCTTTTTGCTTGTTTTCTTTGTCTCTGTCTAAGGGGTGCTCAGCCATGCACAATAAACCCTGTTAGTAACCGGCAGACTTTGGTCTGTTTATTATTCTGTTGCTGGCTCCCTCCAGACGTCCATGTGTGCTGCATGTTGTTGCACACTTATGCCTAGTAAAAGTTCATTGAGGCAGATGTTTGAAGTGGTATTCTGTTACATTGTTTTGTTCGTTGTGAAAATTGATCTGAAGAACTACAGCTTTGGACAAGGAGAAGGCGAAACACTTTGGTTTAAATTACATTTGTGCAAGGACAAAGTTGTAAAACCTAATGTAGTGGTAATCAGAACTGGGCTGTGACATTAGGCAGTGACTAGTGGCTGCATGTGTGTTGCATTGATTGGTGAAGGACTGTTATGGTACTGAGATGAAATGGCTGCATTTTTAAAAATCTTCTATTTAATGAACTTTGCAGTTTCTCATTAGTCGATTCACACACAATGGCAGTGACCTTGGTGCCTTGGTGACCATTGGGAGCTTCTTGGGGTTCATGTACAGTATGATATAACATAGCTAGATAAAACCTTGGGCTGAGAAATTCTGATAGGTATTTATATGTAAAACCAATAAAGAAGTCAATCTTTGGAGCCTGCTAGATCCACCTGGGATTTTAAGACTAAGTGATGATTGATAAAGAACACATTAGAAAATCAGCAACACTCAGTGCTGGTAAAGCAGTACTTGTACATGCATCCCTGCTAGACTGTGGCCACCCATGCTGGAGAGTTCAGTCGCTGGACCGATTGAATTTGCATGTTTGATTTAACTGCTTTGCTTCACTGTAAGCAACTGTAAACTGTTAAATGTTTTCCATACAACTGGAACTGGTTCAGGTGGTTGTGGTGGTTATAACATTGGATGTTTGATGATTGAGTTTAGAGGTGAAGGGTATAAATTGTAAAGAAAGAACACCAGTATGAGTTAGCGCTATAGTATGGCTATAGTAGTATAGGTAGTGCTAGAGCAGCAATGACACAACCAGAGGCAGCAATGCAGCAGCAGCGTTTTAATTTTTGTCATTTTTTCCCCACTGCGGTTTTGCACTGTAAATGTTCTTAAAATACTTCTGTACTGTGTTAATTATGTCCTAGTAATACAGAAGCGCTATAGCTATCATACCAATGTTCTACCCACTTCAGCATTTATGTAAGATAAAGGGATATACAGTGATATATACTGTTAACTGCCCATCGCTTCAAATTATCCCATGATATAATTTTTAGACCATACCAACCAGCCATATCAGTTAATCTGCAGCTTTTCATCTATATTTTGCAGTTCTTTCTTGCAGTGTTGTCTGTTGCAAAACCGAACAGCAAAATTTGTATCATGAGATCAGGGCACCACGTGTAGTTGACATAGGTATGCGTAGGCCACAGCCTGTTTCAGTGATGCAAGAATGGGTTAGGCTTTGTCCTGCACATTTAGTCGCATCTAATTTATGTCTATCAGTAAATCCTGTAGCCATTTTATTTATGGTGCGGTACACTGCTAGGGAGTGTGTTGTGGCTGGCAGGTCTGATTCACGGGAAGAAATTCTTGCTGCACAGAGTGGAACTGAAGTGCTCCATATCCAGTCACATTTATCTGCCAAAATTATTTTTTTGCTGTAAAATATTTAGGGATTATCTGTGCTTTCCACGTCAAGCTATGTACAGATTCACATTCTTTCTAGCTGGCTGCTTCTTTTTAATTTTTACTGCTATTAATTACAAAATAACAGAGAGGGTGGCAGGAACATCAAGTTTTGACAAAAGCTGGAGTAAATTTGGCCATTTTTGTCCAGAATTACTCTGACAAAAGTGATTTACCCACTTTGTAACTGCAGCAGAGGATAAAACCTTCTTTTCAACTCTGGAAAAAATTTGAGTCTGTTTAGCAGGTGGCTAACTGCAGTGATCCTGTCAGGAATATCACCCGAGAGTTATAGCCACTAAACAAACAGATTCTTTCCTATTTTGAATAGAAACTAATACTACTGAGAAGAAACTACTCTTCTTGCATTAGTCTTGCTGTTATCACCAGTGGCCATGACTTAATCTATGTATTTTTTCATATGTCCCATTCCAATTGCGTATAATCAGTCTATGGGATGGCAATTGCCAAACTCTAAACTAACTAAGAGTGCAATTCATTTTTAAGGAGCAAAGGCCGATGGGAAAAATTTAGCTCAGTCACTTAGCTTTTGGCTGACCAACTGTTGAGTTATAATCACTTTGTCAATCATTCATTTATGATCATAGAGCTGACCATGCTGTTGTGGTCAAGCTAAAAACAGAACACATTACGAAACCCCCCCCCCCC